>CM060832.1:60400000-60585000 GCA_030762175.1 Metallyticus violacea | reverse complement strand
GTAATAGCAGTAGTAGTAGTAACAGTAATAGTAGTAGTTGCAGTAGTAGTAAAAGTAATAGTTGCAGTAGTAGTAATAGTAGTAGTAGTACTAATAGTAGTAGTAGTACTAATAGTAGTAGTGATGGTAGTAATAGTAGTAGTGGTGCTTGTAGTAGTAATAGTAGTGGTGGTGGTTGTAGCAGTAATAGTGTGGTAGTAATAGTAGTAGTTGCAGTAGTAGCAGTACTAATAGTAGTGATTGTAGTAGCAGTAGTAGTAAAAGTAATAGTTGCATTAGTAGTAATAGTAGTAGTAGTAGTACTAATAGTAGTAGTAGTAGTAGTAGTAGTACTAATAGTAGTAGTAAGAGTAGTAGTAATAGCAGTAGTAGTAGTAACAGTAATAGTAGTAATAGTAGTAGTTGCAGCAGTAGTAATAGTAGTAGTTGCTGTAGCAGCAGTACTAATAGTAGTAATACTAGTAGTATTACTAGTGGTAGTATTTGCGGAACTCCAAATTATTCCGCAACGTGGAGCTGACTTCTGTCTCAATGGAAAGCTTTAATTACCTTCGACATATCATCTTCCATCCACTTACACGTTGTTTTCCGTTTGTATTTCTTCATGTATAATATAAACGAAAAGAGACAGAAGAAAATTAATATGTCGATATCGAAAGTATTGACCCTTTTCATCCGCATTTTTATGACCCTATTCACCGGAAATACAGGATTTTATTTGACTATGTTGGTATACCTGCACAAGCATGATAAAGCGCGAATACCGACATAACCTCTGACATAATATTTTAACTTATTAGATAACCAATGCTCAATAAATAATTAAGGAAATTATCCCAACCATTTCTATATCACGTTTATACTATTTTAAAAAAGAAAAGCAAATACCAACCCACCTCAAATAGCACAATTCTACTACACACCAATTAACTCGTCTCACACTGACTTCTTCCTTCCCTCTTCTGGACACAGTTCTAATAGTTGTCAGATGTCACAACGTACGTGTTGTTTGGTAGCAAGGATACATAATTTTAAAAAATGACCCGACACACCACTTCTTACCCTAAATATCGAAAAACACGCTGATGTTCATATATAGACTTTACGCTGATTACAAGGCTCATCATTTCAGTGATTCAACAAACAGGTGAAGTATCAAAGAAACAAATAGTTGAACGAGGGAGTATCATGGAGTTTGTGAACTCCAAAAGAAATATTCGTTAATCTAGCAAAATTGTGCGAAAATTAATTCCAAGTAAATCAAAAGAAAGATATGAAAACTAGTATAAAGAATTCTTGGAAACAGTAAATAATGTCAAGCCAGTTAACGAAGAGGTTATAATATTAGCATACATGTTTGATTTGGCAAGCACACAGGTTCTGTAGTTTGAATTATGCTCGTTTTATTCACATTGAGTATAATAAGACACTCTAGTAATTATGTTACAGTTCAAGACTTTCAAGTTTGTTCTACGCTACAGTCGGAACATTCAAGGAACAAGTTATTCTGAGATATGTCTTTATTTAATACTTTGTCGCGTTTCCTTTTTAACAATAACAAGTTGAACATGTAGATATAATTACTCGGCTTACAGGACCCACCATTCCATATTGATATATGAAGTAACATATACAGGCACAGCAAACGAAGTTCTAAGGCAAGGGTTAGGTTTCTTGATATATTCTTATGTTGGAAAAGTGGAGTCAGGAAAATAACTGCAATAACTTAAAAATTCTATTCCCGTCTGTTTTCAATAACAGAAAGATATGAAATTCGACTTATTATGAAACAAAATATTTACCATACTTTAAGCTCTTTTTATTTGTATTTTCAGAGACGGCAGTTTTTAAACTTCAGATGTTTACTAACTCATTCACTATTGCTGCCAATTTATCCCAATACTTTAAAGAACAGATCTGAAACGGAACGATCACAATTGTTATATTTAGGTGATGAGTTTATACCCTTAGTTAGTTGGTTACCCGTGTAACAAATGTTCGTGCTCACTAGGCTTTATTTACCCACGGGCTACAGGGAAAGCAATTTTTGATTCTGGCGTGATTCGGTCGAACAATTTAGAGCCCGCGTCTTTATAGCTGTGTTTATGCTTACCACTTACTCATCTCTATATTGATACCTGATTAACAACAACAACAACAACAACAATAATAATAATAATAATAATAATAATAATAATACATTTTGCCAATTGCTTATCCTGCCACTCAACCCATAAACTATGTTCATCATTTTGTGCAATATGCTCCATCGAATTCCGGTGCGTTACTCGAAAATGTATCCCATTTTGTACGCTGCCATCCAAGTATGGACGTGTGACGTTTTCCTGAACAATGTTAAGAGTATGCCTTATGTAGCAATAAATCAGACACACGCAGAAATAAGCGGAAGATACTGCTGACAGTATCAGATACTTTCAACAAGATCTACAATATAGATCTACAGTATAGATCATAGAAATTTGTATAATTATATTGGTTTTTAGTTGACACTCATGGAAATACGCACAAGGCTACAACACAATTCTCACAGAAATACTTTGATTTTGGTATTTTGTTCTAACACAACAAATTCTGCAACGACGAAAAATTAATTTCACTGGGCTGTTTTCTTTTTAATGCTTTGCTTGAAATTGTAACATCAAAGTTGCAGTTGTTGAAGGTCTTCCATGGTGAGATAGTGAATTAACCCAGCACGGGTTAAATTTTAGTGCATTCTGTATAAGATTTCTAATAGCCATCCTCTAAATTCTTAATGGGGCAGTTTTTCTCCACTCAGTACAGTACAGTAAGACAGACCAAATGACAAAATTTCTTTCCTGTTCACTTCAGTGTGTGGGGCGTTCGAACCCACGCACATTTTCATCAGAATTGGCATTGTTTTTCTGTAAGCTCTTTCACTCGAAAAAAACGAGTCCTGCAGTGATGAGAGCGCAGGAATATTCCAATTTCTAAATGTTTATACTTCGTCAAATATGCTTTGGAATTTGAGAATCATGGAAAATTAAACTTTATTCACTTAACTAACCCATACATCCTAGACTAGATTGTCATAAGGGTGAGGAACAAATTCAGGACATAACTGTACCGTCATAGCTTATGTCATAATAACGACACAAATGTGGGTATTTATATTTATGTGGTTATAACTTGCATGGTCAAGCACAAAATAAGATATGATTAGAAAATGTGTTATACTACAGTATAAAATATATTATAAATATTTGCAGTGGTTATTTAGCTTGGACAAATAATTCTCTGAACATTATACGTTATTTACTTGTCATGTTTTTCTGACCATGAAACCTGCTTTAGCAGGTTGAATTATTTTTCGCTATAATTAAATAATTGTGAAACTGCAGGCATGACATGCCTCACAACTGAACCATGATGTATTCAACTTTCATTTTATTCCTGTTATATGTTCATTGTGCATTCGTGGTGGAAACAAATTCTTTCAACAGGTCAGGTAAACAGAAATAGAATTGAGCCAGCTTTAGTAAATCAGAATACTGTCATTAAGTTGTGTGTGTCTTCTTGTAAGTCCTTGACAATAAAAGAAAGACATTTTTGGTTTATTGTATCTTTAAGATGGCTTACTACGAAATTTAACATATTCATTCACATCCTTGATTATAGATACTCGTATAACACTCTCTTAATATTCACAATAGATTTGAGAAAGACAACAGACAATCACTGAGTGACAACGGTATACTTTGACAAGTGAATTCTCAAAGAAGCACTCCAATTGTTCTGCGCAACTATCAATTTATGTATAAAAAATAATAATAATAATAATAATAATAATAATAATAATAATAATAATATTAATAATAATAATAATAATAATAATAATAATAATAATAATAATAATAATAATAATAATAATAATAATAATAATAATGAAAGCAAAACAGGTTTTAAGGTCTCAAATAGGGATATGATCCTTTCTACAGCAGGAAAAACGCTCAACTATTTAGTTCTTTAAATGGTGTAGTAGATCTTAAGTTAATACGCACGAAATAACAAAACTCTTTAAGTGAATAGATTCCCACTGTACAAATAGAACAACTGTTAAATATTAGAGCCTCTACATCAATATTTAAAGTATCAATCCTAGTGTATTATTGTATTTTATTATGAAGCGTATGACCTAGTTTAATTGAAGGAAATTCCGTTTTCTACATTTCAACAGTCTTCTTTTTTTTAGACATACTGACTTCAATAAACTCAATCTGAACTATTTTTCATAATATTTAATACATCGCAACCAATTTCATCCGTTAAAAAAATAGTAAGAAAACACAAATGTTTAATCTCACGCCTTCGCTTAGCTTTAGGAAGAGAAAGTGCACAAACTGCACTCTATTGTTTAATAATCGTATCAAGAAAGGGAAAGAAAAATAAAGCATCGACGAGGTAATGAAAAGGTGTAAACGAATGGAAACGTAATATCAACGTTAGAATTGAATGTAACAAAATTTCGTAATAGCTTGCTTTAAAAATTCAGGACATTTGCTGATATTGCAATGCTCAGGGGGCTATATTATGTGCCAAAACCCAGAGCAATCCCCCTCCCCTTTTTTTTCAGGCTGTATGGTAAGCCTATGCTAGACCAAAATGGAGCGATTTTCCTGGATCCTCACATAGCGAATAGAACAGCAGTGCTCTATGGTTAATGTATCCAATTATGAATTGCAAGTACTGGATGACCCCCAACTCACTGGTTAATACATCAGCCTCTAGTCCGATAAAGATTAATCCCAGAGAATGCAACACGTAGCTCGTCAGAGAGGTGGCAGAGAGTGAAACATTTATCCTGGGCTTTTCCTGCTATGGACGCCGTTAAGTAAGAGGGCCCTGTCCGTGATCAAGTACTCAGTTCATGCTTCCGGTAATTGCTGTTTCAATTATTCAAAAGTGGGGAGTGACGTGCGCAAACACGCATGCGTATCAATATGACCGTGCCAGCCACTAGCATTGTCACTTGTTTCATTAGTAGCGGTGTTTTTACGAGAACTGCAAACATTGTACAACTTAATACTTGAGCACACCTACTGATTTTCAGTTACTTAAATTACGAACTGACTCATTGTTTACAAACATCAAGATAGCAAGTATATGATCATTAATTTGTATTTTCCAAATAGACATTTGTTCCTGCTTAACTAGGCTTGTTATATTAAAAAAGTTAAAATTCCGCACATGTAAAAAGAAGGAAAAAATTAAGAAAACAATAAAAGTATCTTTCGGTGTCAGTCAAAGTCATGATAAAGACACCACAGTTCCTATTTTATTGTGATAATTCATTACCCATGTTATAATTTAGCTTATACAATTGTAATAAAATTCTTCAAAGTGAAAGTAATATTCATTAATTTCCCTCTTTCTCCTGCAAAGGTAAAGCAAGGATTGAGTTTCTAGTTTAACTTTTTCGAATTTTATCAATGAGTTTATCGAGAACTAAAATGTTCGATAGCAGTCATGTTCTCACTCTCAAATTTGTGTAATAGAATTTTAGTTGAGCTATTAAAAATTAAAAGTGATTCGGACTTTGAAAATTGTTATTAGGATGTGAGGACATCTTTTGAGAGATGAAATACAACTTCATGTCAGGTAAAACTTGAAATGAAGTTGTAACATAAAATCTTGCAGACAATAGCTTCTACACAAGTCATTTGCACTCTGAATGCTGTTGTGCAGGATATGCGTAACATAATCCGGACGTAAATTTTGTCTCCTTAAACTCAATTTTATTTGCTGAAAACATTATCAAGTCCACCAAAATGTGCGCTCCTGCTACGATCTTATCTGTTAATGTATATTTATTGAGAATATCTGAAAATATCTGCAACTTCTCCTTTAACATTACTGAATGTTCCAAATGTCTGTCATTAAAGACACAAATGCTGAACTTGCGGCAGCATGACATATGACGGTAAAAAGCTTATAGTAACATGAGAGTTTCTGTTTGGTAAACAGTTCCCACAATTCGCTGCTAGTTCGCTATCAGGTTTAACGAACGTAAAAATGTTAAGTTTTTCAGAAGCGAAAGCACATTGGAGAGTCATTTTGCTTTTGAAAACTGTAAAATTATGTTACCATTCTCCATGAGACACGGAAAAAGCTGATTACACATTAAACACTCTACGTTTCATTGTTGCTTCCTTATACCTCTTTATGCATGGAAATTCATATTATAGTTAATCATCTTAACGCTTTCTATAGGTTAAAAGTCAAAACACAACATTTCGCTTGATGCATCACAAAACAGAATGTCTCAACACTTTACCAACCACCAGGTAACTGTTGACTATTGGCTTTTGTTTTTACACCCTAAAAATTTGATCTAACTCAAATGTAAAGAGCTGTTTCACAAATAATGAGCCAATCAACTTGGAAGTGATGATGTATGAGAGATGCATATATTAACTGGATATATTGGGGAAGACTCCACAAAGGAGGATAATGTTTGTATATTAACTGGGGAGGGATGGCGAGTAACGGGAAAGTAAGTCAGGGTTAAGGGCTTTATGTATTTACGAAACTACTTATACTAAGTGTATAAATCTACGATTTATCTGTTATGTAAGACACAGGTACACATACGAAGCTGCTCAAACAAAATTTTGTACTCTTTGTATGCTAAACGGGTGTAACAACCGCAAGACTCAAGCGACAATTGAAGTTCTTTGTGTAGTTGTATATTTATCACAAAAAATCTGCTAATGCTGGATATGAGCAGGCATGGTAATTTTTATACCATCCCATTGCGTAAATCAAAATCCTGTATTTATTTTCAGGGATATTTATATGTTCAAAAAAGCGCTTTCGAGCTAACTGCAATTCGGGATGTATAACAACCCAAACCTGGCAATTTTTAGCGTTCTGCCTATGGTTTTATTCAAGAGAACCTGTTGCTTACATTTCTTATATGTTACCAAAATATATGTACATATCTTGCAGACGAGTCTTAAAAAATGCAGGTTTCTTCTCGAGAACTTTCATATCACATAATTTAACTCGTTTGGGATATACAAGTTAAATTGGTAAGGTATAGAATTTAAATTCAGACTTTCTGTTCCTTCATTGTAAGGCACATCTCAACTTCAATTATTATTGGGGTCATTACCTCCTTGAATTGCAAACTTTTCCCTGAGGAGATTGTTCCTAAGAACGTCAATACATTTTCCTTTCAGAAACGGATGCTTGCTCTCATCAAGTGAAAAAAAAAAAAAAAAAAAAAAAAAAACTGGAAAAATACGAATTGACAATTTCAGCCCAAGGTAACAGGACACTCTCGTAGTTGCATCATTCCAGGGTGTAGTTCTGTCCTTTTGTGAGCTCCAGGTCCCTCTGGACCAACGAATAGTAAATACTTATTAGGGGCAGGTTTACGAGAATCCATAGCAGTTGAGATGACAAATCTCCTAGAGGAAGAAACATACAAAGAAAGTTGTACGGCGTTTTTTAGTGTACATGAATTTTATTTACAATATTGATCCGAGCGGCATGTTTCCATTTATCACAATATCCACGACAAAGAGATTTATTATAAAATATTCTGTTCAAATGCCCTTCATCACGATTATTACACTTGCGCAGCTATGGAACGATGTTTTCCATGAGGAATATACGAGTAATGTCATATATTTTGATCCTAATTATTGTCTTTAGTATTTTCAGGCCCGTCAAAGTTATAGGCAGATGAACATCTAAGTCTTAATATATTTTAAACCTTATGTATCACACGCCTCACTCGAGTTTTAAAAGAAGTACAAGAAATACTTTGAACTCTGCAACATTTGTACTGTCTCCTATTCAATTTCCCTCAAAGCCCCAGGGCATCTTAGTTACCTAACCCTTTAATCTCCCCACATGGGATACCTGTCTTTTCATCCAATTTGCTCTGATGTTTATTATCTTAGTGTACACTGTTATCGCTTATAAGATATGTTCAGCGCCTCAAGTGTTTCAGAACACAACAGAGGCTGACTCTGATCATACCGCCCTTCAGGTATATCTCGCAATAAGCAGAAATAAGTGTACTTTGGTTATATAATTGGATACAGATTAAACAACTACCTTTCAATTTACGAGCGTCTGATAAGTATAGCCAGACACTCCTAATTATTTATATATCTGCTTCGAGTCACCCTAGTAGTACGAAGGACTATATAAGACACCAGAAATTATCTCTGGGGGGGCAGCACAACAAAGTACATAAGTGACTATGTGTCAGCCTCGTTAAGGAGCTTCCTATCTTCCTATACTCTGTCACTCCGATACTTAAGACATCACCTTCTGAATCCTCTGATTGAGACGAAGATCTCAGAGAAGTGTCTTATTTGTTTTGTAATCGCTTCCGTCACTCTTCTGTAAATAAACTTTACTGGAAGACGGAGACGACTCCACAAGCACCGGGGCACGACATTCATTTTTTTGTATCAGATGCGCGGTTGTGTCACCCTCAATTGTTCATCCTTGATTATTATGTCATCACCCATTGTTGTGTCATCATCACTTGTGTCCCATGATTGTACTATCTTTACCCTTCGCAACTAAAAGGAAGACAGTGTTACCTCATAACCTGAACCTTAGCTTGGCTACAACTACCAGCATTGACGAAATGACTAATATCATTCTTTGCACCTAAAGACTGTTCGGAGACAGAGTTCAGGAAAATCTTCATTACAGTAGAGCTTAGCCAAGGGCGCGAGGTTGTTAAAGAAGGAATAGAGCAAGGGGGATCGACGTCAGAGCTGTGGACTGTCCTACAGGGAGAAGCAGCGGCTTAGAGAACAAGACAACGATATGAGGATATCCGTAGCGAAAACGTTTCGAGTAAGGCCCTCCTGCTGAGAGCCGATGGCAGCCTCCACCGAGGAACACGCCGCGGAGCAGCCTCAAAGTCATCGGTTGGTAAGTCAGGGTCAGTTTTTGTTTTTGCTCTGTATTACGACCGTAGAGGTGAGTGTTAGTTCAGACGAGGATGTGGCCCAGAATAGGCGTTACTGTAATATTTCTGAAGCATTAAAATTAATTAATACATATTTGATGGTAGCAAGAACAGGCTAAGAGAGTTTATTGGTAATGTTGAGGATGTATTTGAGTTGGTTGATTAAGACCAACATCCAGTTTTATTAAAGTTTCTGAAGGCCAAAAATCCCCGGGGACGCCCGGGTTAAAGTTAATAGTGAGGGATCTCACAGTACGTGGAAGCAAGCAAGGGGAATTGGATTAAACATACAATTGATTATTATGCATGCGCAATGCTGAATGCTTGACAAAAAAGGTAAAAATTGTAACCTCATGGAGAAGTCGAATATATGCTATACAGACTGATTTAAAGGAACGGCCAAGGGTATATGGTTTAACTGGCACGCTGAGTCTATTCAGCCACTTAGGCAATGCATACAGGATCTAAACAGCGATACGATCCAAACAACAGTAAGGAGTCGAGGAGAAGGTATGCTCCTGTCCACTGTAATTGAGTTAGCTCTGGAAGAGGAGAGCACTATCCTTTCATCCAGAGATAAACATACGACAGCCAGGGCGTCCTCCCAGCGAGGTGGACTGCAGGTAGATATAAACAAATGTAAAAGATGTGGCATGCTGAACCATAATACCAGCAGCTGTTTCAATTAAAGCGACAATCGAGATCACAGAGTTTTGCGCATGTTGTTAATGTTACATGCGGAATAAATAACCCCTCGTAGCTGAATGTAGAAGTGCACGCAGTGACTACGGAGGTAACCATTTTGGTAGCAGTATTAGAAGTCCCATCCCCGCTTCCTGTCAGATTAATAGTAATAAAAAGCTAGTAGTTCTCGCTAGTGATAGAAATAAGGCTCCTAATGGCAAATATAAAATAAATTAGGTAAACGGTCAAGGAGTTTGTTGAGCAACCGTACGATGTTTCCGCCGATAACACGGAATTAAATGTTAAGCGGAGCGGAGAATAGGAAAGAGTATTCAGAAAAAAGGATAATGGGCTAGATTCAGTCATATTGGAACTAAAAGAAGTGAAGGCAGTAAAAAAAAAAAAAAAAAAATCAATAGGAAAGCATGCGAGTTTCTAATTATAAATATCATACGATCCAGAGATACAAATTGAAATTCACTGAATATAAAATGAGGCAAATGAAACGCCTGAAAACTAGAGGTAAAGTTAGAAACAATGAAGTGAAATATTCATTCCATTTAATTAAGGATGTAGAATTTGAGTAGAATGGAATACAATCAAGAACTTTTGGGAACGTATTTCGGCTCAAATAGATTACGCTTCGCGAACTACTACGCGCCCAGGAGACATTATAAGATCGATAGTCAGCCAGTAAGAAAAATGACGTTATAAGCTGGGAAGGAGACTATAGTTGAAATCGTAGGCATAATTGCAAAGCAACAGATAATACCTGGAATATACCTGGCAGAAGCATTAACATAAGCTAGAAGCAAAGCTGTGTAACATAGTAAATGAAAGGGAGGAAGACGTGACAATAGAAATGCCCACAGTAAACCTAGAAGAAGGAAAAGCAGAAGAGAAGGAATCGCTAAAAGGTTATTCAGTTATGGAAGCCAAGGATATAGACAGATTCGATTACTTAGGGGTAGCTAAATTTACAAAATCCAACTGTCTTCGGAACAAAAGTGGAGCTTCATGAAGTATAAGTTGGCCAACCATTATGATCTGGTGTCAAAACTAAGAGCTCGGCACTAGAGGGAGGAGGAGCAGGAGGAGGAAGAAGAAGATACGCAGTTCCAAATTGATGCACCTGAACCAAAAAAGGAAAAGAACATTTCCCTAAAAGAGTGATGCAGGTTAAAGACTCTGCGGGAAAAAGAAGCTTAAATAGCTCGCAGCATTGCGCATCTCATCAATATGTAAACACTTAGGCAAAAAAACTGGAAAATTCGCACAACAGGAGGAGGATCTAGAGTAGAAAACGTTATACTAATAATGGTTTAGATAAATTTTACAACCAAATCGCCCATTACGTGGGTTTAGACACCACCGAAATATTTCGCAAAGCAAGCGGAATTTCCAGTGATAGAATAGAGTTCTTCCTTAGGGGAAAAGAGAGCTACATCCTTCAAAAGAGAGCTAGAAAGAGATTTGCCATAAATAATTACCACGTCTCGAACATCAACGACTTTGGGAGGAAGACCTAAACATCATGAATAGCATTAAGCGACACAACGAACCTCACGCTTACATTCTACCGCAATAGAAGTACTCTCCAAATTCTTGAGCCCAAATTTGGAGAAAACATTGCCCAGGTCTTCAAGCCATATTTTCCGAGTCCAATAGAATACCCAACCTTTCACAAACATACAAGCACACTGAATTCGCCAACAATACATTCAAAATGTTTATTTAAAAAAGCGGGGGGGGGTAAGCAATATATGACTAATAATAACGTGAAAGCCAGCATGGTAGACCGATTTAATTGCACTTTAAAGACTAAAATTTGGCGATACTTCAGGCACAAAAGCATCAACACGTACGTTGTCGTGTGGCTCGATTAATTAAAATCGTACAATAGCTCACATCACAGACCCTTAAGAATGGCGACCACTATTATCAACGAATCAAACAATTTCCCGGAGGTAGCAAAATCCGCACAACAATAAACCTGTACCCCCCAAAGAATATCTATAGTAAACATGAAATTCGATAGGTTACGAACAGAACTGGGAGGACAAAATATTCGAGATTTATGACGTGGTGCAAGACACTTCCGTATTCTGTAATATAAACGAATTGGCTGGTGAACGCACAGAGAGAATATTTTATGCTCGAGAGCTCCATAATTCTAGCCACCCAGGACACACAAGGGGGATAAAATACTCGTTACCAGGGGCATGGGCTCCAGTAAGCATTTGCTCGTAAAGGAGAGAGAAGTGCTCATCAAATGGAAAGGATATCCCGACACATTTAATTCCTGCGTGAAATAATCTTACGTTGCCTCGAATATGATCAAGCAAAAACCGTTTTCCTTCACTCCCATGAGCAACGTGCGCATGGAACATTTATTGACAGCCACCTCCCGATTTTCCCTTTTATTGCCGGAAAGGGTAAATTCATAGAGATTGGGAGTTGACTCTCGCCAAGATTCGATACTCCATTAGGTTTCACAATCTCGATTCCGTCTTTAGTACCAGTGGGAAGCACACTATGTACCTGAAAGACGTAAACAGTGGTCAAATCACCAATTCTGTTTCCATTTAAACAACAAGATAATAACTGACCCTAACCACATCAGGGTCAGCATAAACAAAATCTTCAAACAACCTGAGCTTAAATCAAGTGTATCCTTAAAGGATGACAATATCGTCGTTAACCGCAAAACAATCGAAAGTTACCGGAGCCGGTTAACGCGCTATCCGAACCGATATGTCGTTTCATTCCAGCATGTGAACATAAGCGAAGAAATATCCGATGCTCCCAAACCCAAACCGTTGTCGTCACCTAAACCAACTTCCAAACTCAAACTGCCAGGGCTGAGTGCGACGTCCGCAGTGCCAAGTAAGCCGTTCGTTGCGGTTTCAACATACAGATTGCATGGAAAAGATCGCGGAACACAAGAGCGTGCTGCGAAGCTCGTCCCTTCAATGTGAGTGTCCAAGACGTTCCGTTTCTTGCAGTATGCCGATATCGTTTCAAACTTTGCTTCCCATCCTAAAGAGCGGGGCAAAGGCGAAAGCCCTAAGAATGGGCGCAAACATCATCTCCAACTTCGCCACCACCTTCGCTAGGCCCAAGGAAGCTTTACGACATCGACTAAAGAAGGCGGGAGAAAATATCAAGTGAAAAGATGTTAAGAAAATAGATTCCATGCTGCGCTCGACGCACATTAGGATAAAAGCCGCTCGCAAAAGTAAAAGGACACAGTCTAAAACTAAACGCGGGAAACACAAGCTCTTTTTTTATTTGCTTTATTTGCGGATGCTGTTTAACATCTCAGGTCACCAGAGTCCCATTCGACTCAGGACGTGAAACGGTCAACAAATTATACTCAGAGGCCTCTTTTTCAGGCTTGAGGTTCGTTTAAATCTACGACAGGGGCCCACGGCTTTACTTCTCTTTCGAAGGAAGCCATAGGATTTTCGCGCCCGAAAAAAAATCCATCGATGCTGGTCAAGTTTGAACCCATGCTTTTGAGTTTACGAGGCACAAGTATGATTACTACTAGACCACCAGAACCGATTCGAAACGCAAGGCCAAACGTCAGGTAAGAACAACATATTTTCATAAAGACTACCGTGTACATGAACTCCGAATTGGACATATTTCGAAATCTACCCGTTAAAATCAACATCGAGGAATAGAGGATCATTCCTCTCAATTCTCAAAATACTCTAACCATAAACTCACAAATCTCATTTCATTTCTCTGAAAATGGTGACCATTACTTAGACCTGTCTTACGTGATTCTGGAGGCATCCGTTAAAATCATCAAGGAGGATGGCAGGAATCCTGCAGATACTGACGAGGTCGCCATTCTCAACAACCCCTCAATTCTCTATTTAGTCAGTCAACACGTGTTTCAATTTTAATTAAAACCTGCTCCTGCTTAACAACGTTACCTTTACCATCAAACTCATTACGTTTTATACCCCGCATTTTCATCTCTTTTCCAAAAATCTACAATTCAAGGGACGAGCAAAGATAATCTCCGCTAAACTTCATGTCAAACAGATGAGACCATATCTCACCATCAACTGTTCCTGGCAAAGAGCAACGCTAAATATCACTTCAACCTTAAACATACCCAAGGTAAGCACGAGGGGTCAATTTAACGACCTTCTCGAGGGAAAAATAACCCGAAGAATCATCATCGCCATGACGCACGGTAAAGCGTACACGGGCGACACCTGCGAAATGCCCCTTCATTTCAATCAATTCAAGCTCCCGCACTACAATTATTGGTTAATAATCAACCTTTCCCCTCCCAACAAGTACAACCAAATTTCATCGATGGTCTCATCTTCGATCATTTTCAAACGCTCTCGAACGGTTTGGGCATACATTTCAAAAACAAGGATAGCGTAATCAACAGACTCGCTTATACCAACGTATACATCATATTTGCTTTCCATATTATTGCAAACATGACCAGCGACACGATTCCGGTCTTCACAATGGCAACTTCTCTATAAAGATGGAATTTCGCGAAGCTTTGCCACAACCTGTTAGCTTTTTGGTTGTGTCCGAAATGTTTCGAACCTTGGAAATGGCGTGCAGAAGTTATACTTATATCATGAATACCAACAAATAAACGATACTCTAAGTAAACTTCTAATTTGTCACAGCATTCGCCTCAGATCAATTAACATTTACATTCTCGGAACCCCTTGCATTCATTGCCAATACAGACCCCAGCACAAAAACAGTAAAATACTGAGAAACACTTCATCAACTGGGACAGGTGGGGAGAATATTTCAACAACTACGGACTTCATTCGCTCTTGCCCTCCTTCCTAAATTTTGTAAATCGCCATTGTGGCAAAAAAGGTACTACAATACACGTCGGCTACACAATAACCACAGCATTATATGCGACAACTGCGCAGTTTGATAACTGCCGCATCACTGCTGCAACTTACTGAAATCCATCTTCTTTCACAAATTCAGAATTTCCGATTGCGACCACAGCGACAGATTCATTCTACAATTATACAAGAGTCATGCGCAGTGCACCTCAGCGCATCAATCCTGCCAATCTCTAAGACAAGAATATATACTGTGAACTGCCGTCAACTCACTTTACTGAGAAATGAAAAATATATAAGGACCATTCTTTACGCTCTCCATACCATTCATGCCTATTCATCGCTAACGTGTCCGCATCTCTTTTTTCAAGCGCACGGGGTACATGCACTTCTTGAAAGACGCTCATTCAAAGTATCACTCCGTCATCGGAACAGCATTAGTACACCCCCCATCATCTTCTGGAAATGCGGACGACAATACCTTCCACCTTCACCTTCCACAACGTTTTTGTCCAACCTGCGATTATTATCACCACTACACCATCAGGATCGACTTTATTATGTAGATGTGCTAGCTGTGTGATATATACGTGAGAAGTAGTAGTATAACTTCAGTTAAAATACTATATCGATGATGGCAAACATGATAGAATTGCTAGTCTGTTGGATGGAACAAGCCGATATACTATACGGCATTTTGATTAAAAGAAATTTGTCCTCTATGTTACAAATACTATTGGAACGAGAAAAATAGCTGCCTTACGGTATATCTGGTGAATGGAGAGGGGTACGATGCTGGCCGTTGTGATAATGAGAATAGAATCATTCTTCAATCAAATTGTATGGGGATACTTAGTAAAAAGGGAATGAATAAATCAAATGAACAAAAGAATAAATATTTTAATACCATGAGTAGTATGTGAACAACGCGGTGTAAATATTTGTAGTTTTTTGTTGTAAAGGCAGGGCTTTAGACGCTCGTGCGTAGCACAGGTAAAAATATTGATGTACATGTGCATGAGAGTGGATACAACAGTATCATGCTTACACAAAATATTTAAAAATCATACTACAGAATTTTATTGCAGTAAAATTATGAAACGAATATTTTGTATGAACGCCAGAGTTCAGTTTTATTGTATAATATTCAGTTCAGTTAATATATAGAATAAATGAATACCTTTTTCCCTGTTTCACACACGTAGTACAAGAAATGCCCTCCTTTAAAACTATATTTTACTACAGGACACAGAAGCACCGTAGAGGTCGATAAATACAGTGATATTTTCTCTAAAGTTTATATGTATAATCTAAAATCATTCATTTCTATTTCAAAATGATATGTTTAATGGGATTATTAATTTACGAACAGTTAAAAGTATAGTTTAATATCATAATTTTTGCAAAGTTAAACAAATTTGACATGTTTTCTTTTGAAGAAAATAGAGGAAAAACGAGAAAGTCTCATACAACTTTTCGATATACCTGTGTTTGCATTTTTATTTTTTAATAGTGTTTAACGCTCTTTTTTACTATTGAGGCACCACAGGCGAGTTATGTCTTTCATCGGGGTTTGTATGTGAACTCAGAGATTAACAAAAGAAAACTTTAGACTGTTGTTAACCTTTTGTGTTTTCGTGATAAACACTTCCGCGTCTTGTAGAAAATTAAATTTCCACGGGTGAAAGGAAAATCGTATTTTTATCTCGAATTTAAAGTCACGTATTTTGCTAAGTTAACTGCTATAACCCAGTTCAGATATTAGTGTTCATCATTTCATTTTCTGTTTGTGTGAATTCAGTTTTGTTATGTGAACACAGTTTTTTCTTTGCTTGAAGTGTGTATACATTTTTGGCATCTGCACACACACACACACACACACATATGTATATATATATATATATATATATATATATACACACCCACACATATGTGTGTGAGTGGGTACTTGACCATGTTGGGAAAACAGATCATTCATCTCTTGATTCAACGCATACACATGTTCTGAAACGATAACAAGAGTTATTGATGATGTGGGAATATTATTGCTTCCTTCTTCCTTATTATAGCACCGTAGCACCTTTGCATCATCCTTCTTGGCTACCTGAATGGCATTAAGTGCTTCTATTTGTGAGAGAGGAATGTCGAAAGAATCTTCAAGGAGTGTTTTACTTAAGATCTGTGGTGACCCAAAATTTGCAACGAATGGAAAGTGTTTTATTTTTTCGATGATGTTGCTAGAAAGTAACTTGTTCAGAAGAGAAGGGGATAAAAATAGGAACACTCTCTGAACTTGAGACATTACTCAAAAGCCGAGGTACAGGAATTTAAAAATTCCTGGACTAAATGGCGGGCAAATTACGCAGGATAAATGCCCAGAAACCTTCAGAGGTTTAGAGAAAACAAGCTCTTAAAGTTAAAATACAGGCCAAATATATTGTGTATGATCCCAGTTTTCAAAAAGGAGAAAGAAGGGCAGATCGCCAAGACCGACACATAATGTGAACGCTTAGATGGTAGTGCTTTATTTCCCATACAGAACACCAAAAACGAGGAAAGCTGAAGGGATATCATCCACAACAAAGGCAGATCTGAGCTACCAGGAAGCTAATAAAAATGTCTTTGTTCTAGAAAACTTTCCAATTGAGGAAATAACAGAAGAACTGACAGATGCCACTCAGAAAGCTCTGGTTGAGTCATTTGGGCCTGTTGAAGGTTTCCCCAATAATAAATCGTTATTTATTTAGAGAAAAGGGCTTTCATTTTTTCTCGTAAATTCCATGACTAAAGAGATTTGTTACACGCAGTCGTACCAGAACTGCAACTACGGCAAGGAATTAAGTTGAAAGCAGCAAAGATATGCCACAAACAACCAATCTGCTCTTTAAGACACGCAAGAGAGACCTGTCTCGAGTGCTGAAAATGCTAAAACACTCAACTGGATACTTTAGACTGGAGAATAATCAGCTCCGTCAAAAGAAAGATGCTGGTGGTTCCGGTAGAGGATAACTGTCTTGAAGCAATCAAAACATAACAGCTAAATTAGTTGAGAATCAGAGTATTAGAGTTATTAAAGTGCGTTAACATCAAAATGATCGCCATAGTTAGTGCGAAAGTGGCACATAGTCTCCAGGAAATAATAGCGGTACATTTTTAGGAGGTATAAACTATGAACTATTAAATTGTGCTTCACCTCCTATAACGAGAAATCTTATTAATCTAAGACTCCTTCACCCACGGCACAGGACCATAAAAGTATCCAGCAGCAGTCTCAACAGCCGTGGCAAAATAAAAGTCAGCGGAAACCAATCGTCGGAGAGGAAGAAATGATCATTTACCCCTGAAATTCCAATTATTGGTCCAATACTTAATATAAACCTTCCTAAATATTTCCCCCCACATATTTTACATATTTAATTAACCCCCATATAATGAAAATCGTTACATATTTATTGATAAGCTAACATAATATAACGTAATGTAGGTATTGATACATCTAACAAATGATACTAATTAATTATTAATCTAATAAATATGGGCGTATATATAAACCCAGTTTTAACATTAAAAACCAAATAAAATATCCTGAAATTTAAATTAAAGAGATCGCAAATTACTTTCTCATATTGGAAAACGAATTAATTTCCGTTTGTTTTTCACTTTTATTAAGTGCATATGTATTTCTCCAAAACCATATTCATTTTGATCATTTGCTAACTAATATTCTTCTTTCACTTTATTATGACACCTTAATATTCAACTTTGTTCAGACAAAACAACAAACAATAAACAAACAAATGAGACCGGTAGAGCGTTATTAGTGACACCATTAAATTAAGAGTTTTAATTTCCAGATCGTAAACTTCTTTTCCGTATGTAAAAATAATTCTATATACTTTTTCGATACAACCACAGGTAGAACGCTTTTTAAATTTCGGTTTTCAAGAATACCCCTAATGATCCGATTTTTCTGATTTTCAAAAATTATTTTTATTATATTATTTAAATGGAGTATATTGAGTTTTGTAGCGAAAAAACAAATATTGGTGCCACTAGAGAGAGTTTTAAATTTTGGGTTTCAGGTAAACCCCCATTCCCAATAGTCTGATTTTAGAAACTGTTTTTATTACTTTGTTTCAATGGCATATGCCGATTTTTATTGAGAAAAAAATGCGGCCGCTAAAGTAATTTTTAAATTTTCGCTTTAGGTTAACCCCCACTCCTAATGATCCATATTTGCTGGTTAACGAAATCGATGAATCGTATGATAATTAATGGTTATATACCTACCTAGTTTCGTTGAGAAAAAATAAAAATTGCAGTCGCTATCAATAGTTACATTATTTCGTAATTTGCTTAATAAGTTTAAAGCTTCAATGAAAGAGTATAAACATAAAACACTTTGACTTTATTCACCCTATTTAACTTAAGTGCAATGTTCTATTTGTATGATGGTCACACTGTAATAACAAAAAATACTGCGGGAAGTTGTATAACCTCTTATAGAAGAATCACATACCATGTCTGGTATATAATATTGTAAAACACTATTAAGTAAACTTAACTCCTTTTAAAATTTTGTTTAAACTCTCTTCATATTTTGTTCTTTTTTTTATGGAAAGAGCTTCAAATAAACGGCTTCTTGTACACAACAATGTTAAATACACACTAGATGTTGCGAGGTCGGGCAAACCTGATCTTGTGTTTCTCCCTGGTTTCCTCTGGTCACTTAGGTAAATGCTGGGATGGAGAGAGAATGTGAAAGCTAATTACCCGTACTAAGGAGTCAAACAATTAATCGATCAGTTCACTTGAACAATCAGAAATCTATTTATGTACCTTAATGGTTAAAAAAGGAAAACGTAATATTAAAAATTTAAAAGTTAATTTTGTTAAATGTTTAATTTATTAAATCTTTTCATGAAGATTAACAAAACTAAATGAATGCCAACTATCGCATTCTCTGTATACTCTTGTTTCTAATGTTGCAATATTTTTACATAAATATGTGTGGTTATAATTCAGAATATAGATTATGTCTCGTTGAGTTTTTAACCCAGAATTTACTATGGACTGGAGGAGGTGATCCGCTATTTTAAGTGTTTTAGAAAATCAAGGGTGTATTTATGAATAAATCTCCTTACACCTACTCGTATTATAAGCCCAACTACTTCCCATTAGCAGATGTTGGTGTTTCTTTTGAAGATAATAATAGCAGCGTTGATGAAATGATTGCTGTTTTTCAAAAACCCGGACTGAATGTTTTAAGATTTCTTCAAACTTGAACAGCTTTATCAATCACCAAAGTAGTACCTTTTATACTGCATTAACAACAAAATTCGCTCGCCGTGTTGAACCATCCTGGGAAAGGCAGCCAATTTGTTCGTAAACTTCCAAATGTACTTGTTTTTGGAGGCTTCCATCGATCATATGCTACTGTGTATATTGTGGTGATTAATATGCATGATTTCCCATTTATGACACAATTCTAATAAATAAGACAAAGCTTCAAGTTCGTCACATATTCTGCAGGGCGATGTATTAAACACTTCTACCGGGGAGTGAGCACATCGCAATGAAATTGCAACGCACTTCGCCACATAGCATTAAGTTCTTATTGATCATCCATAAGTTCCCTTTTTATCAATTGGAAACGAATATTAGCTTCTTTACCTTTAGATGGCAGCATAGTCCAACGTCGGTCCTGGTGGTCTAGTATTAACCCAAAGTAAGTAAAGCCGTTGGTCCCCAAACCTGAAAGAAGAGACCTCTGAGAAAAGTTTATCGATCGTTTCGTGCCCTGATTTGAATGGAATGCTAATGACCTGAGATGTTAAAAAACATCCTTAAATAAAATAAACCTTGCATAGTGCAACTGAGCTACGAATCCTTTACGAACAGATTTAGGAATCAAGTTGCTCATGGACACAGAGAAAAAACAAGTTCAGGATTATCGGACCCAAGGGATTTCAACCCGGAAACTCCCGAATTCAACAATCCATACCACCTGTACCACCCCACTTGGTCTCTTCTTATAGTTACCCGTCATTTCATGAACTGTTATTATAAATGATGTGGTTTGTTTTAGTTATAGAGGTCATATAATGATGAACTATCTATTTTCTTTTCCTTAGACAATTTCCCAGTATGTGCCATGCAGTTGTGCTGCTACTTATTTTGGGGTATCTACTCATTAACAGTTCTGAAATTAATAAATAACCTATTACTGATAAACCCCCGGATAAGCATGTTTCCTCACTCACACACCATAACCTGAACATCGTAAAGGACCTCCTTAATTCAAGAAAATGTCTTGTATCCAGCGGGGAATCGAACTCGGGACTGACTGCGTTTCGAGGTTAAACAATGATCTATTTTGTTTTAATTTTGTATGAAATCGATCGCTTTAAATTTGTATTTATTTCCAACCATATGGCATTTGCATGTGGTAATAATTGTCTTCATTTTTTCAGTTTGGGATTAATTGAGATGCTAGGTGTTTATATTTTTATTACAAATATTCCTGGCACGTATGAGAGAAAATTAGAGCAAGTACATGGCATTGGCATGCTTCAGGCTTCGGTCTAATCGTATTGAGTATATTTAGTTCCTCGTCCCAAAGATGTATTGTAACCGACTAGAGAGATTACAAACTCAAGCAGGTAGAATTCTCCTGTTTGGATATTTAAAACCATGCGGCAAGTGAAAAGCAAATGCTTGAAATTGAGGTTAAATATTTCCCGAAATGTGAACAGCTGTTCTTCAGCTAGAGTTTAAGCTTTGGAATGAATCTTAGACGCTGCAAGATTTCTGACGTGGCTGTTTTGCTAATAGGTAATTGAATACCGGACTTTTATTGGTGACTAAGCCGCCGAATTTGCTACAAAGGCGTTTCCCACCAAAGGAAACAAAACCACCACAGGTATTAGTCCATTAATACCATTGGCCATCAATGAACTATATCACCTTGCAAAAGAAGTTAGCACTGCTTTCAAGTATGAAAAGTTAAGAACATTACTAACTGCCGAATGGAAAATAACAGCAGCGAACTAGTTTTCCTAGCGTTGGGTTTAGGGTTCCAGACAGCGCCTTCTTAAACATCTCTAATTCGATATCAGCGATGCTTCAGCTGAAAGAGCCCTTGAAGTCCCCACTGCGGTCCCCTCTCTAGGGTTTGTCAAGGACAACTTCTCATCCATCCTCAGTGCAGGAAGCGAACTCTGCCATTAAAAGATGCTTTAGATGTCAGTACCAAAGTTTCCGAGGACTATGTGTGCTCTGTGTGCCTTAAGCACCCTTCAACGTAATCCTGACTTTAGCTCTGGCTTCAAAGCGGCGTGTCTTACTTGCACCATGTTCCATGTCTGCTGTTAAATGTATTTAGGTACAATAGAAACGCCTAGGTCAAACAGTTAATGAGTTTGCATAAAATGCTTCTTAGACATTTGTTTAACATTCCTCCAAATAATAATAAATGTCGTTGTAAACTAAATAACTAATTTACTCGTTGAAGATGCTTAAAGTTAATATCCTGTATATATGTAGCATGTAGTGTATTTATAAGATTAATGAACAATGAACACATACATTACCAAAACCATACGAAAGCCCCATTAATATAATATAAAATATAAAACAAAGATAAATAGGACATAACATTTCCAGACCTAGGCATCGACATTTTTAATATAATTTGTCTCAAAGTCGTGTCTTAAGTTTAAAGTGGATTTATATGTTTCCTTTCAGCTTTACTTTCTGTTATCTAAGTATCTACTTGCTTTCTCGGTATGATTGATGTGACTTTGTGTTTGTCATTTTTCATAGTTCTATGCCTTTTCATTTGTCGTTAATGTAACTTACAAACAGTCCCTAGTTGGCGCTGCAAACGGCATGGAATGTGTATTAGAAGTTTTGCGTCTATAGAAGTCTAGGACGTGAAGCATCTGCTTGCTAAAATTTGTCCTAAGAAAAAAAAAATGTGCTGAAAAAAAACTAAATCTCTATGAATCCACAGATGTGAATGAATTTAGTAAAAATAATTCAACTTATATGTAGATAATTACGGGAAATAATATTCGAAATACTTCTTTTCTTTGGACAACTACTGGCGTATCAAGGAAATGAACGTGTCTTTTAAATTGTACCATAGATTTATTCCGCTCATATTTTGTACAGATGTATTATATGTAAAATAATGTTTTAATTGAGTTGTGCCCCATATCTCAAGATATTTGAGAGCAACATCAATTTCTTAATTTAGGAATGTGCTGGAAGAAAACCCCCGGATAGGTAACTTAACATTATGGAAGAAGGGGAGATAAGTCACACAATTAAACAATTTCTCTATAATTTATTAAACAATAAAATTATATATATAACATTTGCAAACAAATTTGAATTTTGAATGATGAAGAACTATGGAAAATAGAAAATTATTTTAACATACAATTGAGAAAATATGCAGAGCCTCCGTGGTCGAGTGGTAGCAAATATAGAGATCTTGGGTTCGAATCCCATCAAGCTCTCGGGTTAAGTTTCTTTCCAAGTTTTTCATTACCTGAGAAGGTTGATAAGTTTTATGGTTCCAAAGACTCCGAGCTTATTTGCGCTATCATTAATCCATTCATCCCTATAGACTTACAACCATAGTATTCAACCCACAATCTACAGACATCGCGAGAGGTCCAATGCAGTCAAAGCGGCAATAAATAAAAATATTAAATAAATAATAGTGCACTTAATCTTTACAATAATATTAAATCAATTAAATACAAACTTTAAATTATTACACCTCAAGAATAAACCTTGAAACGTAATTCTTGATCCTACAATATAAAAAAACAACAAAATCTTCCATTTTAAGAGAAGTAAAAGAAGTAAAACCTCGCCAAAAGTAGTATGGCTTAACACTTTGAGCTAGCCGTGTATATTCCTTAGCAAAACATTATAAAATGTACCCTCAGCCAAACCAGCATGAATTTATAAATGAATTTATTTCCACCAATTCCAATTTTACATGCCGATATAATATTTTAATATATAAATGAACACTTATTTGTGCAATTTGAATAAATAATAAAATATATTAAAATCAAAAGGAACAATTTGCACTTTCATATTTTCTTTTACTGCTTGAGGAACAGAGCATTTGTCAAATCAAGGAGGAGCTATCTTCAATATTAACTAAAGTGAGATTTATACCTTTATAACTTCTAAACTGTCCTTAAACATTTAACCTTTCACTATATCACAGTACATTAAATTACTTGGCTATTTAAGCCTTAATAAATTCAAACACTGTGGTTGTCCAGCTATTGAACTCTCTCCTTTCTAATTTACCACCAGAGACATTTCTGACTATCTTTATCAACCAGATCAGAAAGTAAGTAACCCTTTACAAATAACATAGTTTCACAATACCTGGGTCACTTGGAAGGCAAAGTGGAGAAGGCCCCAGCTGAAGATTTTGAATTATAAAGTAGAAAACATACACCTGTACAACAAGGAAGGAGAAGGAGAAGGTAAGGAAAGAAAAAGATATTAAAAACTCGTCTATTGAGTAAAGCGGATTTACACAAAAACGGCACAGAGTCCCCGACTTGATCTTACAATGTTGGAAGACAAAAATGTTCATTTACCTTCTACCAAAATTGAGTTCTCTCTGGCCCTGCTCACTTAAGACATCGACACCATAAGTTAACACCAAGATAGGGTTGCGTAACTGAAGAATTCCCTCCACACGGGATTCATAACATAAATATGTGCGGCGAACTCTCCAACAATCTTCGAACTAGAGAAGTATGTAGAAGTCACATAATGGTGTGTGGCATCAGGAAACATATTCCATGTAAACAGCAGGTGAAGGGGAACGAAATTTCGCCATGCGTTTATGGAAAAGGGGAGGGGATAAGATAAATAACACAATACTAAAATGCCATTGTGACCAAAGCTTACACACAAAATTTAAACAACTTTCAGTTAAACAAACAATCTGAGGGAAAAAATGTATTGCAGAATATAATGAGAAACTATGTGAATTCTGTTCCTAAATAAAATTGGCTACATGTAATGCAACATTTTGAAAATATACGTTGATAATCAACTACTATATGTGTTCTCAAATCATACAAGTCCGAAATAGCCACTTCATAAAACTTCTCTCAACAATTTTTTCATGTTTAGAAGAGTGGCGTCATTTCTAAACAAGCATGCCGTGACTGCTTTGTATCGGGGACACTTGCTGCATAATTCGGCACCATAGCCTCGCTTACGGTACACTGTTTGTTCTTCTGGGTGGAAGGTATGGAGTGAGGGAGATACCAGGAGGCCAGAACCTATGGGTAGCCGAACGCGAAGACGCAGCTGGGTTCCCTAACATGTTTCCAAATAAAACATACCAAAATCGGAGAAGCCCCACACCCCGAGTCCCTGGGACGATCCGCTTCAACTCCAGACCGAACCTGTGACCTCTACAATGCGAGTCTCAGCTATCCCAATAGGAGTTCTATGTAAACAGTTATAGGTTTTTACTTAGCGCAATCCCGAAAATTAATCGTACCTACATTTAGCAAGTTAAAGCAAGTCATCATCATCAATTTACAAGCACTAGGCCTAAAGCCTGTTCCGGGTCACATTAACCATTCATATTTTCTTACAATTATCTCATACTTACAGATTCAAAGAGACAGGTGTTCAGCCCATTCCTCAAGTGACTTTTAGTGGGTTTTTTTACTAGGGTTTAACACCTGTTTTTACTACTGAGGCAGTGACACTGATGATACACGAGATGAAATGATATATTGGGAAAGGATTTTTAAGAAAGAAGCGTTCCAGGGTACCTCCCCGGCATTTGCCATTTATGAGGACTGAGGAAAACCTGAAAAAACCTCAGTCAGGAAGGACGGTCCTGGCGGGATTCAAACCCCAGACTTCTCGCTCACGAGTCCGCGCCTTAACATCCTCGGCCACCTGTGGTGGTAACTTTTAGTGTGACGCCTAAGGTATTACTTGTTCATGAAATTGTCAGCAATTTTGTCCAGGGAGTTTTTCACCAAGTATGGTAAAATGTATCTTTAATGTTTATAAATACACAACATGGGAGATTTACGGCACCTAAACATTAACACATATTCTTAAACAAAAATACAGTTTAAAGGCAATATTGCTACATTCCATAATATTAACAGACTGCTAAAGAACTTCACATCACTCAAAAACATACTTGAAGAGGAGGAGAAACGTGCCATTTTACATTTGTCTTCACTTGTCGCATTTTTCTTTGAAGAAGCTTACAATGAGGTTATGAAAATGTGTGATGAGCGTGCAATGGAAATACCCATTCTTAAAAGAAGTGTAGGTATGAAAGTTGTATGAAGTAATACACAAAAACCGCCACGGTTGGCCGAGGTCGTTAAGGCGCGGATTCGTGAGCGGGAGGTCTGGGGTTCGAATCCCGCACGAACCGTCCTCCCTGGCTGAGGTTTTTTCCAGATTTTCCTCAGTCCTTATAAATTGCGAATGTCGGGGAAGTACCCTAAACTTAGGCCTGGAACGATTCCTTCCTTAAAAATAATCCTTTCCCAATATATCATTTCATCTCATGTATCATCACTGTCCATCGCCTGTGGTGCCTCTGTATCAAAAACGGGCATTAAACACCATTTATTCATTCATTAATATACAAATAGCTTCCTTTAAACTGCTCACTTATATTATTATTTTGGTTTAATGCTTGGATGTAACATAATGTTATATGCATTCCTAGTTTTCGCTACTTATTAAAAATGACATCGATGGTTTAGGTGGTATTATTGTGCTTTTTCATTATGTGGTTGTTGTTTATGTATATCTACTACGACACTTACTCATCTGTTAACGGAATACACAGAAAGTTGCTGCGTTTAATCTTATCGCAGTTAAAAGGCATATTGTGGACCGCTGTCTAGGCAATGGGCTAGTTAACTGAACGCCCAATGAGAACATCCGGTATCGCATACTTCAACTAATGACCACTCGTAGCACCAACAACAGAGACAACTGCCGCTCGTTGTGAGAAGCGATATCCTCTTAGGCGTTCCTTAGCGAGGCCTTCGTTGCAAATATTGAAAATACAGATTCTACATCTAAATTTAATGCTACCAAGCATGAAACTCATCGAATGGGACCATATCAATTAATTATGACCTTCCCTCCAAACTGTCCATTGTCCAAATTGTGAATTTTACACGACATGTTGACGTATTGCCCTACTCCGCCTGAGTTTCGTGGTGTTTGGAAAAAAGTAAGGTTATGCTCGAGGAAAGGCATGGTTTGTGTGCTGAAAGGTGTACTCCTGGACACACCGGTTAATATACGGAAGGGGACTGGTATATTTGAAATGGAAGCCAAAGATAAGCTGCAAAAATTGCCACCTAGGTTTAAACTTTCTTTGCCTATATTTACTGTTATTTTTGTTGCTACAAGATAAAAGATAAATATATGATAGTTCATGTATCTCAATCTGCACATTATTATATAATATCTATAGTAGGAAATACTCCTACAGTATCATCTACTTTACAATTTTTGACTATTCGTTATAAATAAGTTTGGTTAAATGAGATATTACTGCAGTATTCTCTTGCTTTTATGTACAACGGAATGTAATTTTTCTTAAATATTGTTGTTAACATGTATTGTACAAAAAATATAAAATAAACCTATTAAACTTAGTTCTTGAACTACAGAAATCGACTTGCAGTATCGACCATTATCTACATATTTTGTAATATTTCAGTAGCTAGTGATACATTACTTTGGTATTTGTTCATTAATCTTAAAAAAAATCAAACATTGGAACTTATTCTTAATATTTAAGTTTAATGATACTAAATTTCCCTCTTTTAACAAAAAATCACAAGTAAAACCTTCTCTTAATTCATATATCCAACATACGCTCAACCACTACATTTGATACATCGAAGCCAGTCTTTTTCATATGTCTTCAGACTGATTATGCGTTTTACATTTCCTTCTATTGATCCATTATTTCCATAAAACTTCAGTTTTTCTTCATCGCTTCTCCATCCTTTCATGACTATCCTTTCTTTTCGAGTATCCGCGGTCCAAGAGCGTTTTTACTAATGATTTAGTCAAAACTATAGTAAAAATTAAAACAAAGTCCATTTTCCAAATTGCTCATGTTGCCACTTCAACTGATGTGAGGCTGTTATTCTCTAACATTATATTAGAATCCCAGAACTCCATTTTTACGAAATAAATAAATGAACATGATGGCCAAGGTCGTTAAGACACGGATTCGTGAGCGGGAGTTGCAGTTCCGTCTTTGTAGGGATATATTTACCAACAATACTATCAAGTACTCAGTACGTTTGTAAAATCGATGGAAGAAAATCGGAATACCTTGCAATATAGGGGAAAAAACCTTATGGTTTTATACTTGAACAGCTCCTCTGTAACCATAATTTTAAAAAAATATGCTAAACAATGAGTGAAAAACTCTTGAAGGGCGATTTCACCATTTTCTTGCAGGCCATTTAAACCTCCTGAAAAAGGGGAAAACGTCATCATAAGTTTAAGCCACCGGTTTGTTTTACGTCAAACTTTGCAAGCACATCATTCAACACAGTGAATACAGCAGCAGTAGTCCTTTCTTTACTAACATAATAAAAGTCAAACTTTGGAATCCATCAGCGCGGTAATAGAGAACTGCAAAACATTTTTTTCCCAGAAATTTCCGTTGATATATTAGGAGTGCATGAAAATTTTGCCTTTGTCCACAGTTTTTAAATGCTTTTATTTATTGTCGCTTTGACTGCATTGGTCTTTTCGCAATGTCTGTAGGGATGAAATAAATCAAATCAATTATAGTTGTGATTTCATTCGTTTATTAGGGAAGAGAATGAAATTGAACGGTTTATAATCATTCTTTCTCATATGATAGAAACAAACATGATTACAGCAATAAGGGAGATTAAGGATGCAATAGATGAAATGATACTTCAGAAAGTATGGGCTCTTAGAGAAAAATTTCGGAAAAACCTTATTCCGACAACTTCACCTGATGCAGATTCGAGTCCAGGGCCTTATTCGAGAACCCTAGCACTAGACCACGGAGGCGGTCTTGTCTAGGCATGAATTTATATATAAAAACACATTTCTTCGCTTATATATTGAATTAGTTTATTCTGTACTGTCTGAAATTTTTGTAACGTGTCTTCAAAAATACTTTAAATATAGCTCTAAAAGTTAATGGATTTAAGAATTCTTTGGTCTTGTCATACTCTTTGAAAGCTAATTCTTGTTTACACAAAAGGCACCTAATATTTAAATCTTTCATTACCTCCACGTTCGTCCTCACTTTATTGTCATGTCTAACAGCATGTGATGTCTATTCAGTGACTCTGAAATAGTGAAGAATGGTTTAGTTAGTTCCTTAATAAATCAAATGACGAGTATGCCCAGTTAAACATCTTGACAAGTTCTGAAGCTATCAGAGGATGAAAGCGTCTTTCTTGTGATGACCAACAAACATGGCCAACGAAATAATTTATCTTTTGCAGAACTATTATCAAAATTTGTGCTGCTGAAATCATGAAGTCTGGAATGTACCAGTTTTCGAAAGAAAATATAACGTTAGAGTTGAACGCCCTTTTTTTCAGAATTCATGTAATTAACTTCATTTGTTCTTGAAAAGCAAAGAACTAACATAACCTCAATGTGATGCGTTAGATCAACATAATTTTGAGGCCAACTTTGTAACATGTTCACTGCTCTGGGTGCATGTAGACACCACAAAAACTGGCCTCCTGTTGGTATGTCCCTTCTCTTGCACGCGACTATAGTTACCATGATAACCGTGTGCTTGCTGGAGGCCCTGTTTAATCGGGCCTCCACCGTTCCCTCTGGTGCTCGTTGTAAGATAGAATTGTGAGCTCGCTTTTTCCATATTGCCCGGCGCGATCCCACAAATTATTATTATTATTATTATTATTATTATTATTATTATTATTATTATTATTATTATTATTATTATTATTATTATTATTATTATTATTATTATTATTATTATTATTATTATTATTATTATTATTATTATTATTATTATTATTATTATTATTATTATTATTATTATTATTATTATTATTATTATTATTATCATTATTATCATCATCGTCATCATCATCATCATCATCATCATCATAAGAGTGAGGCCTCATCACTGGAGGAGTATAATGCTACAAATGTATAGAAAGAGACATTAACTTTAAATATTAATCGAGTTCTTCGGAAATGCCTACATTAATGGAAATTAATATTCAAAATGTGAGTCCCAAATTTCTTTATGAAAATGTACCTTGAAGTGTCAGCTAGGAAACGTCAGACCGAAGCTGCTGTTACTCCCCTCACGGACGCAGCTATACTGTCAGAACGATTACTGCTAGCTCAGTTAACAACCGTCCTGCCATTGATGTTTCAATTATCTGTCTCCGCTTTCCCAATGTATCCTGCCGGTCCCTGCGGAGATATATATATGACCATGGTTCTACTTTTATTTTATTTTATTCTCTATTAATGTACTCTATAAACTATTCAGACCTTTAAAATGCTTTCTTCTTACTGAAGAATAAAAGCAGGATGCAACAATAAAAGAAACTATTTTGTGCTACATCCAAGTTTTATTAGCTTTCATATTACAAGATAACTGCATTTTGACTTCCCAGATAACTCCATTAGAAATGTGCATCTTGTCTAAACACTTCATTTTAGGAGTTGTCTTGTTACAGATTTAATTTTCCTATTCTGAGAGGCCCAACTTTAAACAAAAAGTTAATAGATGAAAGACTTAACTGAACATTTACGACTTTTTGAATGTAATATAATATGAGCATTAGATGCAATTGTTCCATTGAATTCCCTATGCAGTATGATAATATTTTAATAATTAACAAACAGGACTATGATATTGTCGATACTGACATCTTATGTATAATTTACCATACAACAACCTAAATTTAGCCAATAACGTGTGACATTGGCAATAACAAAACTACGAGGGGAGTGAAATGAGAGCTGAAATATTTTAGTCATAAATTATAAACTGACATGAACGCAGAGAATATTGTTATATAAGTAAATAATTTTTCACGTATTTACAACTCCTCTAGCGTTTGCAAAGCTCACGATTTATGATTAAATACGCTACTCCGTTACTTGGTGAATCTGCTCGACTGATGTAAACATCTTTCTTCCAGTGCCCTTTCAGAATGGAGCCTAAGAACGTGTATGGCAGATTGAAAGACCCAAAGTGAAGATCTTACACAGTAGCGACTGTTAGAATTCATTTTGATTTGATTACGGGTCGAAGATGTTTCTTTAGAAGAGATAGCTATTGATGGAGGTACTCTCTCGTACTGCTTTTATTCGCTATTGCAGATGAGTTGTCCGTAACTTTGTTTTGGTATCGTTCCTTTATCACTCCTTTGTTTCCAGGTTTCATCTCCAGTCACAATTTTTACAAGAAAGACATTTTCCAAAATGTCTTCGCTGGCGTCAATATATCGGCCATTTAATTCTGAGGACAGCTATCTTGCCTTGCACACACTCTGCAAAAAGTGTAGTATGCTCAGGCATGGCTAATTTTCAGAATTTCTGTAATTCTATTTAGTCACTCGTCCTGTGGTTTCAATTGTGGCAATAGTCTTGCGTGCTGACCAGGGCAAGAAGTCAACTTAATTAAATTCTTTCTGAACTCGCCATTTGCTGCTGTTATAAATATATTGTGACATATGGGGGTTTAATAATGGACATTGTGCATTAATAATAAAACAATAATGTGCTCTGGCTGGCGTATATGAATCATGGAAAAAACCAAGCTCTGCGCATGCGTATAGCTGCATGTTTGAAGGTTTGTGTAAGGAAAAGCGTCAAACCGTCAGTCCATTGAGAAACGAGAGGGAATCAAGATGCATAAATGTTTTCCCTCGCGATCGGGTCAACGTTCTACAGGTAACATTTGAAATTGTAATAGGGATGATAAAGAGAGTACGCAAAGCTGCAGTAGCAGTAGCCGGACTATCAATTCGTTGTATTATTTGTGCTCCTCGTCCCTTAGGTATATTTAACTTAGGATGTTGAGGATTTTAGGGATTAAAGTCGGCAGCATGCCTCTAGTGTCCAACCTCGTGCCAAGTTAACCGAAAAAACAATGTAAAAGGGAACGTTCTACCGGAGGTTGTGACATATCACTACATTTACTGTTTACTTGTCGATTAAATATCTACATTAGTTTTCACAGCTACTACACTCCTCAAAAATTGGACAATTGTAAGAGGTGGTATCCAGAATATTCGGGACTGGTGTTGCCATCTGATCAAAAACTTATTTTGAGACTAATGAACGCCGTCACCCTTGAAATAGTTCCCTTCCACACGTATAAATTGGTCGCGGTGATTCTACCGATTTCTAAGTGCATCTTGGAAGTCTTCGAAGTCATTTTCTTTGAAGGTGTTTAACACAGACAGCGTTTCTTCTTGAATCCTCTATATTGTGTCGAACCGACGTCCTTTCAACTTGATTTTCAAGTTGGGGAATAAAGTCGCAGAGTGTCAAATCAGATGAGCACGTGGTGGGGAACAACCGTCATGTTTTTTTTCGTCAAAAAGCTCTTGGCGAACAGAGAATTGTGGCAGGGCGCATTATCGTGATGCAACACCCAGTTCCCTTGTCGCCAAAGTACGGGCCGTCGTCTCGCACATTTTCACGGAGCCATCGCAAAACGCCACAGTAGTACGTGGAATTCACTGTTTGATTTGGTGGGACGAATTCTTTGTGCACAATCCCCTTGGTATCAAAGAAAACGAGGCTTTGCTCTTCAATTGTCTCGCTTTTTTGGTCTTGGTGAGTTCGGGCTCTTCCAGTGGAGGGATTGTTGTTTTGTCTCAGGGTCATAAGCGCACATCCAGATTTCGTCGCCGGTGATGACCCTGGACAAGAAGGTTGGGTCATCAGATACGGCCTGACAAATTTCAATACGTCTTCTGATCAGCAGTCAGGATCCTTGGCACAAATTTTGCGGCGACACGGTGCATGCCCAATTCATCAGTTAAAGTTCATTGGCATGTCCCATAACCAATTCCCACTTCATGAGCAAAAGCTTCAATGGTTCGACGTCGATCCTTACGAACGAGGTGTTGAACTTTGGCAACAATGTCAGGCGTTGTGCAGCTGTACAGCCGGTCCTGAACTGAGCATGTCACTCAAACACACGTGTACGCCGCAAACTTTGTCCCCCAGATACTTGTTTAATCATTGTGAGGGTCTCCGTAGCACGTTTCCCGAGATTTGCACAGAATTTGATGCACACTCTCTGTTTTAATTTTGGATCAATCATAAAATCGCCACACCCTACTCATAATGATGAAAAGTACTATAGAATGTCAACGCATCTATCCAGATGCATGAAACTTTAAACTCGTCACTCATCAGATGCTAGTCTTGCCACCTAGCGGTACAAAACTCTACTGCAACTACTGTCGAGATGACAGCACCAGTCCCGAATGTTGTGGATACCACCTCGTATACTGTTCTTACTTCGCGCATGTTTCAAGTGAGACAGCCATCTTTAAACTAATACCTACTGACCACCACGGGTGGCCGAGGTCATTAAGAGTGAGAGATCTGGGGTTCGATTTCCGTCCGGACCATCCTCTGTAACTTAAGTTTTTTCCGAGATTTCCTCAGTCCCCGTAAATGGCAAATGCTGGGAAGGTACCCTAAACTTACACCTGGAACCTTTTCTTCTTAAAAAAATATCCCTTCCCAATTTGGCATTTTCATATATCATGATGCCTCTGTAGTGAAGGGGAGCATTAAACATTATTAAAATAAACTACTGTGATGTAATTTGCCTACTTACACTATGCTAACAATTTTAGTGTACTTTTATAGCATACGTAATAGCACTGCCACATTAACACAGCCAATGTACAAGACAAAGCACAACATTTAGAAATGTATCTGAATATAAACGCATTCCTTTGGCTGTCACTGTGTCACGTGATAAGTGTTACACTACTACATTATTTTCAACTCTTGTTAGCTCACCTGGCACACTCTTGACACATCAGCCGTCTAGCTCGCATTAAGTAAACATGTGTAGATGTTTTTGCAATATAGTATGACTGTTGTTTTTATTTTCCTTGAAAGGGGGATTTTATTGTAACGAGCTAGTTCCTTTCTTTCTCATTTAGGCGAGAAAAGCAAAATGTATTTCAATGCTTAAGGCGTCTAGAATCAACCAAAGTTTAAAGAGCCAAGGACAAGAAAGAAAGAAAGGAAAGAGAAAAAAGATGAAAAAGAAGAAAAAAGAAAAAAATTGTTTCACACGATATATATATATATATATAATTATTGATACAGTAAGTTTGTGCCATTATATTACGTTACGTAATCAGTTTTCTCTTTGTTTGGTTTTTCTTCATCCTAATTGGTCTCTTTTATCGAATTCTCCTGAAAACCGTAATTATTGCGCATTGGATATTTGAGGAAGTTGATAAGCAGTCCTAGGATCCTCAGTGCACCAGCTGTGTGGCTGATGCCTCGCCCGGCGGTCTTGAACACTAGGCAATTGATAAGCGGTCTTCCAATTTTCAATACGCAAGCCTCGTCGCCCGGGCAATCAGAACAAGAGTGGCCCCTAAGTCCGCGGCTTCAATACGAACGAGACACGAACCGTAATCTCTATGCCATTACACTCTGGACACACTGCAGCTGTTTCGCTATTATTATAAGTCCTCGCGCCTGTCAAAAACTATCGCTCTATTGCGGTCCGACGAGAGGCGCCCAGGCACTCACTTGTGGCTCAATATACCAGACAACGAGGTGTTTTTTATTTGCAAATATCAGCAATTCCTCTCACTTAACTCGAACCGCGATGGTTGGCCGAGGTCGTTAAGGCGCGGACTCGTGAGTCGGAGGTCCGGGGTTCGAATTCCGCCAGGACCGTCCTCCTTGACTTAGGTTTTTTTCCAGGTTTTCCTCAGTCCTCATAACTAGCAAATGCCGGGAGGTACCCTAAACTTAGGCCTGGAAGTTTCCTTCCTTAAAAATAAACCCTTTTCCAATATATCATTTCATCTAATATATTATCAGTGTCCACTGCCTGTGGCGCCTCTGTAGTAAAACCGGGCGTAAAACACAACTCATTTATTCACTCAACCCGGCAACAATCGGTTCTCAAAAACCAGCGAGATCGACATGAGAAGTAATTTGGTGGTGAACTGCAGCTGCGTTCAATCAAACTTCCAGTCTTCATTCCTCCCACCAATCCAAACGCACCTTCAAACTTTGGCTCTAATTGTAAACTACAAACCACCACAGTTAACTCCTTCACTCCACATCTCAAGATGGCAACTTAGTGACTGTTTGGTGGTCCAAGTGAAACCGTTCCCTTGCTAGCTGTTACAGGATATGTGATTGTGGTGTTTGAGTACCACTAGTGCTTGGGTTAGGTGCTAGAAAAATTTGAGAAAACGAAGAATTTAGAGTCTGATATCTTCATCAACATTCACTACCGCCCTCGTTTGTGTCAGATGAATCAATAGTAACGATATGTCAAATTTTGTCTTTGATCATACCCACATCTGAGACTGGTAAAACATAAAACTTGTCATCAAAGGAGGCATATCGCGCATCTAAACCGCTAGAAGATTTTAAAAACCACCATTTGCATTGGCCTTTCTTTAGAGGCAAGTTTAAATATGACATATTTACAATGTAACATCTGTGACATTTATCGTCAACCCAAAACCATTTTCTTGTCTAAAAAAGATTGTTATTGGCAACATTTCCCTATAATTTAAGCAAAGTCCAATATAATACTTTTTTAAAAAAAAATTAAGTTTTTACATTTTATAGCTTTCGTATCATAAAATAGTCATAAAACGAATTTCTAGCTTTATATTTACTCTTGAAAGAAAGCACATTTTGTTTACTTTAACATAAATTATCAATTTATTTTGTATCTCAAATTTATCAAAAATATTACTAAAACAAACTTTCCTCTTGAATCTCCGGAATCATTTTCTGCTTACTTTAACACTCCATATATTTGGTCCTTATTAAGATATTAACACAACATTGCGGTAAACCTTTTTCACATGAAGATGAATGTGTGTGGAAATCTTCAAGAAAATCTGAGACATGGAAATTCTGGGATGGAATTGCATTTCATGGAATGACTCATATGTATCATATATAAAACCTCACTCGAAAGGGCTATATTATGGAGTTTAATGACTAATCACAATTAACACATTTAAAGCACAAAATAACATATGAACGCACAACCAAACGCTGACAAAGCCTCCCTCTAACTATTTACAAGCTGCTACCTGCACATGTATTGTGCAGCCTTGACGACTGCTTCACCCAATACACATTCGCGCTCTATCGCCCCGCAACTATTATTTCTCGCTATATTAAAGCTTTTCAATGAAATGAACAAGCTTTTCAAATGCTGAAATGTGTATCACTGTCTCTTTTTATTTAATTAATTAATTTCGGTAGGATAGCAGTTGTTATATTTCAAAGTGTGTACTTTTGTTTAAATTCCAGAGAGTTGTATTGACAGTATGACTGACTTCTCCCGTGATATTTGGTACATAAACCTTTCCAAGACCACATCCTGAGGATCTTTCTTGTATGGCGCTAGTGGCAGGGTGCCGCTGAGGAAGACAACAAAACGTGATTCTTAAATTGTATTGATTGTTCAGTGGTACCAATTGTGCTGCTGTTAATCAGCTGCCTATAAATGTTCTCAAAAGAACAGTGTAATAAATTTTGGCCTGGATTAATTTAAATTATTGGTTCACGAACGTGTTTAAGGTATAAATGTTGCATGCTTGTTAAATGTTTTCTTTTAGTTTAGCATTATAGAGCCGTGTATAGAGAACATGTTTGTAATCGAAAAAGAACTGGAGCAAAGTCTATTTATTCGATAAGTCCCATTTAAAACCATACTTATTGTTGGCAAATTATCAAGGCCAAGCGGAAAGAGAGTGCCGTTCCCGAATTTTGGAACACTTTGAAAACCGACATGGCAAATGGAACGCTGGTACATAGCTTTTCTGGTTTATTACAGTATTAATTAATTTATAAGTCACACTAAACATTTGCGTCGATTTAAAGTGAGGCTATTTTATTGTATCATAGAGCTATGCATTTAAAGAGTCAAAACCAAGTATTTTGCATAGTTTATTAGTAAATGTTGATATATTAAAATGTGACTCTCGCGAATTTGAATAAAAAGGACAAGATGCTAATTTTAAACCTAAGTGCTTTATATAATTAGCATTTGTTATTCGCCAGCAAATAATATAGCTCTAATCTAGTTACTTAAGTGGAACAAGAAATCTAATCCATAGCAGCATATAATGGTCGAATTGACGGTGATGCCTACTAGTACTACCAACAGCATAAATTCCTGATCTTTTTGTTGAAACTTAAAAAGCAAGGCTACAGCTTTTGCAGTTCATAACGATATGATCTTTAATATAATTTATCCCAGCGTACAAGCGTCTGTTGCATGAACCATTCTAGAAGCCATTAATAATCATATTTCGTTTGAGTTTTTTCATAAAATAAATTTCGAAAAGCATTTATCGCCTTCTGTGTATGCATGATCGTTTACGTCAAATATATCGAAGATAGCTGCCCTATGAGAATTTATCATATTTTTGCAATATCATTGGTGTGGTTACGGAAGCTATAGGTGTTTCCTATTCTGAGTCGGTAATCGTTCAAAATATTGACCTAAGCATCAATATCTCTCAAATTCAAGCTTTGTTTTTATGTTTTCATCAACTTTAAAGGAATTTGAGAATGTTAGTATCTGTGTGAGGTTATTTCAAACGAATATAAATAAAACCATTGTTACTAATCCTGCGGTGTCTAAACAAGAGTTGATTACTTCTTTCCGTGCAGTATAATTTATGGATTTCACAACGTTCGCGGATTGTTGCACTCGAAGAGAGATCCAAGAAACATAAACTCTGGAGAGAGCAAATGATTTATAGTCATCATATTAAAGGTAATCGTTCTAATAAAACTGTTTCGGTAAAAGTAAGTGATTTCGTTTATCCGTTGAGTAAGGCGGGTGTCAAATGTTAACCACTAAATTGGTTTCTAAGTTTAGAGAGCCATTACTTATTGTTACCTTCATATTCCTGGTATCTGCATTGCTCTTTAGATAGGGAAAGATTTGTGAGAGCACATATCTCTCAATTGAAGCCGACATGACATTTCTTTTAATGATTTTGGTTATTTTTTAAAATGTTATGTTATTATTTTTACTTGTTTTTAAAATGTTTGTATTTAGATTATTTATTTGTTTTATTATTTTTTCATTCTATTGTAAGTTTGTGTCACTATTTTATTTCATTTATTTACTAATCCTATGTTCTTCCTTTACACGTACGTGGCGTGTATAATATTGAACCTGTAATCGTATTCAGCATTGTAGGATGTCGCTACTCAAGTGTAGGCTTTCCTGTCGCTGAGATGCTCTGTTTGCATATATAACACTAAAGATGTTGCTTTGCCGAATCATCTAATTGCCTAAACTTTAAATTAGCTTATATGGACTGCAAGCGCTAATGGGTAAGAAAATGTATACTTAATACAACTTAACAACTTCATTTACATAACATATAGGTAGTATGTTTTAGAATTCGTCGTCTTTCCGATGTTCAGCATAATAATAATAATAATAATAATAATAATAATAATAATAATAATAATAATATATGGTCATAGACAACTTAAATAACTAATCCAATAGCAACAAAAGTACATAATATGCTATACGTCTCCCTCCACCTTGATCGGACAGATCAACTAATTTACTGTCCATGTACAGACGTTAATTTTGCAATATATTACTTAAAAGATCCACAAGATGTTTTCACTCCTACCACCAGTAGGTAAAAGTTGTTGTCTCCGGGATTTTTTTTTTCTTCATCAATTTCCACTTTACTAGAGATAGATTCTTCTTCTTGAGATTTAATATTTAGAATGGCCTAAGTGTTCTCCATTCCTGTCTCTGCTGTACGGTGCGCATATAGTCCACAGATCATCTTCGCCAAAGAGACTGAATAAATTTCTGAAGGATTTCCCATCTCTACAGTAAGCTGAGTGGAAACTCAACGTTATTTGGGTCTGTTAGATAATTACTAATCAGAAAATTATGGAGAGTTACAGGTTGAACAACTTTAGAATCCTGGAATTGAGAAAAACTTTAATTTGCTGCAAATGTGTGTAACGTTCCTGGTAATTTAAAAGGATTTAAACCAAGTACACTTTTCTGATTATATTTTATCAACTCAATATTCACCTCCTATAGTCCAAAAAAAATTAAATGTATTAGATGGAATGAAATGCTAAGAAAATGCTTCCTTTAAGAAATCTAAAACAGAGTTGATTCAATTCCTTGATATCTTTGTTCGCCCTAACGAAATGTGTACTATTTTCCGAGTACAAATTAAGAAAGTTTCCAAGTTAAGCTCTTTAATGCAGTTATAAATTCATCAGCAGAAAAATCAAAAGTTACTTTCAAATGTTTGTGATAAGATATGTAAAGATACACAAGTCTTCTGAGTTTCTTTGCTTTTTATAAAACCTGCCTTCATTTGTGGAAGTCCAGTAGAGTCAATAAAACAATTAAGAAATCGTTGTGATGGTTTACCTGTATCGCCCCATCAGCTACTAATTGTTTCTTTTCTTGAACCTGAAACATTTCAATAGTTGATGGTACAACTTGAGTAGGGTCCAGTGCCTCTGTCTTAAACTTAAGATAGCCAGTTGATAGCCAGCATGTAGTAATCAGCCTCCATGATTAGTTGTGTCAGGTAATGCTTAGATGATAGGCTTGCAAACAAAAGCTTAATGTTCCTCTTACTCCTAAAAGACCATGATTATCCAAGAATGGACTGAAACTTCGCGAAATCTGTTGATTTTCTTATAATAATTGAGCAATTTTGCTGCAGTGTCAAATTGCTGAACAAGAGATTCTGCACTTGAATAACACAGTGCCTGAATTTAAGCCAGGATAATATTTTTTTCATCAAGTTATCAAATGCATCTTTAAAATAAACCCAATTTTTGAGATCCATCTTAAATTCATAAATAATAATCCCTTGCAAATGCACCTTACCTGTGAGTATGCATGTTAAAGAAGCCTTCCTTATAAGTGTTTGTTTTTTTAACCAACAAGTTAATGCCATCAGACGAATGTTAGCAGAGGTACAATAAGATTTTCAATAATCGATAAAAAATATTTTTAAATCATTTATACTAATTTGTATGCACTAATTCTAAAAACCAAGTCAATTTTGTGACATCACGCATGTCTTTGAAATTGTATGCCACCAATACATCGAATATCATTCCTTATACCAATGCCATCTAGTGAAATGAACTTTTGTAAAGTAGTGATTGATTTCAGACAGATGGCAGCACTTCCCATGCTATTGTGGCGGCCATGCCAGTTGCCTAGGCTACAACTCCGGTGTTTGTTATTTTTCACTTTTAGTTAGACAGTTGTTAATGTTAAGTATTCTCATTTGTGAATAAAATAGAGTCAGTCCTGGTGGGGTAATAGTAGACATACTTTCTCGTAGATCCAAGATCGCGGGCTAAGTTACGGCCAGAGTCGATGGATTTTTAAGAGTAATTATCATCAATATGATTTCCTTTGGAGGAGAAGTAAAGGCGTGTGTCGTAGATTTACGGCACGTAAAGGAACCTCAAGTCTGAAAATGAGGTCTCTTAGCAAAAATTATCGGCCGTTTCACGTCCTGAATTGAATGGAATTGAGTGGCCTGAGATGTTAAAGAGCGTCTGTAAATAAACCAAAATAAATTAAAAAATTAATAAAACATCTAAATTGTATACTTCTACACTATTTCATAATTTTTTTTAGTCAGTTTAATTATTAGAGTAATTAGAATTTATTATGTTGAAAGAATGAACTTGAATACATGTCGTTTTCAATTGAGCTGAAGCGGGTATGAATGCAGAACTAAAAAAAAAGTGAAAACATGTGAAAACAGGTCCTTGAGCTAATTGTGAATGTGACGTTAACATTGGCATCCAATTATCTAGTTTTCCAGGGACATAGGGAAGAAATTGGAAAATCACACAGTGGGGTTTATTTACCAACCAGCACCTTCTCGCAAAGTACGATCCTGTATTTCACGACCTCATAAATGCCTCAAAAAAAGTTTTCCTCAATACGTTGGTCCTTGAGATACCAGTCTGTTAGAGTACTGCGTTATGCTTATGTCACGTGCTTAGGCTCTGTCAAAAATAATGATTATATGTACTCACTAATAACAAATAATTGTAATATATATAGTGCGATATTGTAACCATAATATAGGTACAGAAAAATACCCGTTCACCTTTAGACTTTTCAATTTCTTGTATATTAATTATAAGAATATGCCGTCCAAGTTATCAATAGGTACAGACGGAATGGAAGTCAATTAGATGCTTACACTTTAATGAATTTGAAATGTCAGTGACTTCATGCAGATTTGCGAAAATACTTGTAAAGCAATACAAAACCGTTCAGTATGTCCTAGTTCTTTTTCTATCTGAGGTTGGTCTTCACAAGTCTAAAGAGTTGAGAATGACCATCCCGCAGTGCAAGTTGTAACTGGCTGACACATTAAGCAGTTCTTTTATATTGGGATAGAAATTATTGTGCGCATCAAAGCTCTGGATTTCTGGTAGGTCTGGTTTGTAAATGGTTACTAATTGTGTGACATTGTTGATACTATTATTAGGATGGTGTAAAAAGTTAGGAAACAAGAACTAGACTTACATTACATGACTGTGTCTATCAGGTGACAGGTCGCTGAGAAGGTGGTCATGAAAAGGATGGAACACAATGAGATGGTAATAATCTCTACGAGAGTGAGAAGGAATATTATAATGATGAGTTTGCCTGGACACAAGTCAAGGTGCTCTCACTTTACATCTGTGCAGACTTAAACAATGTAACAGCCTTCTCAAAAAGAAAGTTATAAGTATTATTATGATAGACCTGTAGAGTTTTAATGACATGTTCAATCATTTGGTAGCAATGACTAAGGTCTAGATATATCCCAAGATGAATTGGAGCTCAAGTGCTAAGGTTATTCCTATTAGAATTCATTAAATATGTTCACACTGATTCTCTTGTCCAAGAGATCTGCTGATCACATTATCTGAGAGACAATAGCCTATGAACTTGTTACATTTATTTTGCATCAGTGCTGTTTCTTTACTGAATTCTGTTAGTGAGCAAGGGACTGCTAAAGTATGGTTGTTAAGTGCAACCTTGACAATAAACATGAGAACAGGTCTCAGTAAAAAATAAATACAAGCCATTTCTTATGAATCTGAATGTCATTCAAATGAACTAAGTGAACTTAGAGCTATATTCATGAAACCAGGACAGTATTGAAATAGAACTTATGAAGCTTACAGATGCCAGTGTACCTGCTGAACCTGACAATGAGTCTGATAGAAAAAGTAAGTATCAGATTCACACCAGTAGATTTTCATAAAACTGCTATTTCTTGCTTCCAATTCTATCACCATTATGCTAGTTCTGACAAAACTGATGATGAAGTGTTGTCCGCAAAACTGAATTTACAAAGAGGTAACCCCACGTCATCAGAATTGTGTTTTCTAAAGGAAATAATTTGAAGGTCAAGAATGACTACAAATGGTTCTCAAAACTATACTGAAAACATTCTTCTAAAGTACTTAAAAAGATATTGTTCACTTTTAACAAAAGTATCAATAAGGGACAGAATGTGAAGTTTCTTGTATACTCTTTTTTCTTTATTTCTTCAATTAATCACAAAGTTACATTCATACATATGAAGAAATTGGTATAAGAAGTGAAAATTATGTGCTTTTATAAGAAAAGCAGTTACCAAAGGCACACAAATAATAATGGAATTACTGCTCTGCTTGGGTTTCTGTCAAATTGGCTGCAATGAAATATAATTATTTGGCATCCAAAGAATTATTTTTCTGAAGATTTGGTGTATGAGGTTCATTTCAGCAATGAGTAGAGATCATTTAACTGTAAACTAAAGTGCTTGATGATGATGCAACAAAAGGACAAGTTAGCGCCTATCAGAGAAATATAGAAGAACTAACAGCATACTGTGAAAGCAATATTGTGCAAGGTTCATATGTTACAACAGATGTAATTGAGCAATGTTATTTTGTATGCATCTTTCTATAAACTTGTTGAATATGGCATAAAGGTTATATTTATGTATGATATCTAACCATACCTAGGGAAGAATTCTGAACTTTGCCAACATCCATTTTTTGTCACAACTTCCATACACTATTCAATGACAGTAATATTACCATGAATAATTGGTTCACATTGCATATGAAATGCTGGACAAGTGTAAGTTATGAGTTGTAAAAAACTGCAATTAGATGAAAAATATATATACTTTCCAAATTGAAGGAGACAAAGCAAATAAAATATAATTCATCAACATTTTGATATAATGGAGTAAAGTTTCGATACCAACAAAAATGTTAAGTTAAAAATGCTTTTGACCTCACATGAAAGAGGTACAGTGTCAGAGAAAAATTGGGAAGGCTCACATTGAGTTTTATGGTGATACAAAGAGTGATATAAAATGCTTTGATAAAATTACTAGCAATACATTATGCAACTGTAAAACACAAAATGATAATTAGCTATATCTATGACATAATCAATGGCATATTTTTTAATGCTTAGAATATATGAGTGTATGAAAATTGTAGCAGTATGTCTTTATGTATTGAAATCCACTTCAGAATTAATAAAAATACTAAAGGAGGAAGAGAAAAGTGTACCTGAAACACAAGCCATTTGGATCATGCCTAAAGTAAAGAAATGTACAGAAGTCATTAAGAGTAATTATCACTGTAATTAATCTTTTACCTTGTGTTGTGAAGATGACTGAGGATTAGGGACGGTCAAAGTAATAAACAAAGGCACTGAGAAGAGCAAGAGCATAAGCCTAAAAATTTGAGGAAAATCTTCAACAAAGAAACAAAAGGTTTGTGATTGGGGACAGCTACACTTGAGGATGCATAATTTGAAGAAGTATGAAATTTTGAGTTATGAAACCAGGGATGTGTTTAGACACTCTCACATCATCTGCTGAGAGGATTATAATGGCAATGATAAAGAAGGATGCCGTGGTTCTTTAGGGTGGCTTGAGTGATATACAGATCGAAGTTTTAGGTGTTGAAATAAATTTGTTGTGAAAAATAAATACATTAATACAATTGCAATGGTGCACATAATTGGCATTACCTACAGGATATGTCGTGTGAAGAAAGAAGTGGGAGAGTTCAATAGCAAATTAAGTAAACTAATGAATAGATATGATAATGTGATTATTGATTATTATTGTTTAAAGGGCACAAAACAGCTAAGGTCATTAGCACCCAAACACACTAAAAACTGCGCCAAGAAGAAATTATCTACACCAAAATCCAATGAAGGAAAAAAAAAGTATTAAGCACATTGGGCAATAACAATAAAAACCCCAAATAAATAACAAGGGTAAAATGATAAAAAACAACAAAAGACTGGTACTAAAACACAGCTGCAAGAACTGAAAACACATCAGTCTTATAACTGTCTAAAATTGTGACATAAAAACCGCATAACAAAGAACAAGGGTAATAAGGTCAACAACAAACAAAAGACGGGTATTAAAACACAGCTGCAAGAGCTCAAAACAAAACAGTCTTATAATGGTCTAAAAGTGTAACACCAAGACGCCAAAACGAATAATAAGGGTAATGTGGTCAACAACAAAACAAAAGACTGGTAACAAAACGCATCAGCAAGAGCTGAAAACACAACAGTATAAAATAGTCGAAAAATGCCATCATAAATAAAATCACACCTTATTCCAAAAACAACAGACATGGATTAAAAGGATTACTCACCCAACAGCAACTACATCATCTGCAAGTATATCCTCAATAGAGGAGGGAAAACCTAGGGAAAGTCTAAAAGCCACTAGATGATGGCATTCAAGTAAAATGTGACGCACTGTATAGGGGTGGTCACAATTAGGACATACTGAACCTGGATCCCCATTAAAAAGGTGACGGTGGCTAAAACGGTAATGCCCAATTAGTAAACGTGCAAAAATTACTTCTTCGCGACGAACTGCGCGAGAAGTCGACCAGTCAACAGGGGCGGATTTACATTCTCGAAGCTTACTGGTAGGTATTAAATTTCATTCCTCGCGCCAGCGCGAGAGAATGCCTCGACGTAAAGAATGTTCAAAATCCCCCGAGTAAAAACGTTGCTCATATTCAGCAGGGTCTAAAAGGGCGGATTTAGCTGTGACATCTGCAGCCTTGCCTGGGAGTCCCACATGTCCAGGTACCCACAGCAGTGTTATCCTGTCCCCAGCGTCCAGAAGCGTAAACAATGCATCCTGGATCTTCTGTACAAGAGGGTGGTCGTTGTACAGATTTTTAAAAGATAAAAGGGCACTCAAAGAATCGGAACAAATAACACTGTCCCCCTGCCGCTGTTCAAAAACAAATAAAATCGCCCGATAAATAGCATAAAGCTCCGCCATAAAAATAGATGTCGCAGCGCTAATACCAAACCACAGCACCAATGACGACAAATTGGTACTGTGGCCGAAGACTTAGGACAGGACGTAAGCCGAAGATGAACGGGGGCCTCTGCTAAGAGCCAAGGGGGGAAGAAGTTTCCCGGCTAAGAAAAACGTAGGTAATTCCACGTCCAAAGTCCTTAACAGCCCCCGAAAACGAAACCCAGGAGGCCTAGGAGTATAGCAGCACAATTGGAGTACACCGAGCAGCATAAATTGGAGCGAGAGACACATGAAAAAACGGCTCATTCGTGGGATGACAAGGTTGCGCAGCTAACCGACAACCATAAGCAGCAAGTAAAATATCCCTACGACAAAACAACGGAGGTTCTCCAGACTCCGCACATAAACTTGGCACAGGACTTGTAGGGAATGCTCCAATGGCGACACGGATATCCCGGTGAAGAATGGGGTTGAGGCGGCGAAGAACTGAAGGTCGCGCAGAGCCATAAACTACACAGCCATAATCTAGTTTGGACCGGATTAAGGAACGGTTTAAGCGTAAAAGAACCGTCCGGTCAGCTCCCCAGGATAAACCACTTAAAACACGTAAAGTACAAAGAGAACGCTCACACTTGCCTTTGAGTTGTGCTATATGCGATGACCAGCATAATTTCCTATCAAATACCAAGCCAAGGAACCTAACTTCGTCTGCGATAGCAAGAGCATCTTGGCCAGATGGAAAGATGGTAGAATACACCTTACGGCGCCAGAAATTTATACAAACGGTCTTCTCAGCAGAGAAACGGAACCCGTGATTTACACCCCAAGCATAAAGGCGGTCGAGACAGCACTGAAAGTGGCGTTCCAAAAGACAAGTTCTCCAGGAGGAAAGATAAATCGTCAACGAACAGCGACGATTGTATTCCTGGCGGTAAACACTCTGTGATGGTATTGATTATGATGGCAAACAGTGTGCAATTAAGTACCAAGCCCTGAAGTGCACCGTTCTTTTGAGTAAAACGAGAAGATAAAACTGAATCCACGCGAACATAAAAAACCCGGTCCTTCATAAACTCCCGAATAAAAACAGTCATAAGACCACGTATATGCCAATCATGAAGCTTTCGAAGGTAATCTCTTCTCCACCAAGTAGCATAGGCTTTCTCCAAATCAAAGAATACGGCATTCGTTTGGCCCTTCCGTACAAAAACCGTCCATTATATGGATGGAAAAAGACACAAGATGGTCGACTGAGGAACGATGACGTCAAAAACCGCACTGAACCTTCGTTAATAAGTTCCTGGACTCTGACCACCACACAAGCAGTCCATTAATCATGCGTTCCATCACCTTGCAAACGCAACTGGTGAGGGAAATCGGACGGTAACTGAAAGGATGATGTGCGTCCTTTCCAGGCTTAGGTATAGGAATGACGGTGGCCACTCGCCAAGCGCTCGTAAATGTGCCATTACACCAAATAAAATTAAAAATCTGGAGCAAAAATGCCTTACCATCTGCCGGTAAATGCGGCAACATAGCAACATGTATTCCATCAGGCCCCGGTGCACAATGCCGAGAGGTAGAGAGAGCATGCTCCAATTACCTGGCGGTAAAATGGAAATTATAGCTCTCCTGGTTGTCAGAGGCAAAGGAAAACCCTCGCGATTCCACCTGCTCCTTAACAGTGAGAAACGCAGGGGGATAGTTAGCAGAGCTTAAAACATCAGAAAAAATTCGCCCTAAAGTATTGGAGGTATCAAAAGGAGTGGTAAGCACACAGTATTGCACTCTTAGACCGGGTATGGAGGAAAACCCAGGTTTGCCTGCAATGCAGCGAAGCTTATTCCAGATTACAGACGTAGGCGGGTGCGGTTAAAAGTAGAAGCGAAAGCAATTCAAGACGCCCGTTTGCTTTCCTTAATAATTCGACGGCATTTGGCACACAGCTGTTTATAGCGAATCACGTTTTGTGGAAGTAGGGTGGAGACGAAAAACCCGTAAAGCACCTCGGCGTGCACGTAATGCGTCCCGGCATTCATCGGTCCATCAAGGTACCGGAAAGATTCTGAGGTTGGAGGACGACCGGAAATAGCCTCATCTGCGGCATTAAGGAGGACCGTTTTGAGGTGCTCGATCACGGCGTCGATAGATGGGAAATCACACCCTGGAAATACAGTTAAAGAACGGAAGAGACGCCAATTTGCCTTTTCAATAAGTCACCTTGTTGCGCGCAGAAAATGTACGTGTATTTGACACGGAAAATGGTCACAGCAAGTGAAGCAGAGCAGAAAGATAAGTCCAAGTGTGAAAAACTATGTGTACTGTCAGAAAGAAAGGTAGGTTGACCAGTATTTAGCAGAATAAGATTGTGGCGATCTAGAAAGTCTGCTAACATGCCACCCCTTGCACACTCCGTGGTAGAACTCCATAGGGAATGATGCTCATTAAAATCCCCCAAAAGCAGGATAAATGGTGGTAGCTGTAATAGGAGATTATCCAGACCAACCTCTGCGACAATAGCAGATGAGGGTAAGTAAACAGTGAACATTGTAAAAGTAAGGCCAGAAAGGTAAACTGTGGCCACTGCAGCCTGTAAGGAGTCTGTAAACGCACGGAAAAACTATATACGTCCTATCTGATGAGAATTAAAACTCCACCATGCGCGAGAGTACCAACTTCGGGAGGAAAATCGAATCTCTCCGAAGAGTAACCGCGAAAAGTGAATGAATTCTGTGGTCTAAGTTTTGTCTCCTGGAGTCACACTAGCGGCGAGTTAATCGATCGCAAAAGTATCTCTAGGTCAGCTCCTCAACTACGGAGTCCACGCACATTACAAGAAAGGAGTCATAGTTAAAATCTGGAATAAGATAAAATAAATTAAAACACCACCTTACTTTTTCGTCTATCCAGGACGAATCAATCGTCTTTTTTTTAACACGTCGGACTTGGGGGTTTATCTTGAGCAGGCACATCCTGCTCCATCACATCCTTAGAGGGAGGGCTCTCCCGCTGAGAATATCAACAGACTCCAAAACCTGGAATCGGTTAGATGTGGAGAGAGGCAGTGACGGCGACCGCCTAGCGGGCTTACTCCCAGACCCATCATGGGAGCTTGACCTCTGAGGAGGAGAAGGACTCGATTTCTGCTTCTTATCAATCGCAGTGGACGATATCAGAAAGTCAGTCCAGATGTAAGCAGTCTTAAATGTGATAGCCAGAGCATCAAAAACAACAGGCTTTGGCTTCGCAGTGGAACACTTGGCGGAACCTGGCGCACTAGGGACCTGTGTAAAAACAAGTTGCAGATCTGCGTGCTGCTATCTCGCTTCTGGATCGGAGAAGAAGCCACAGTGCTGTACATGCCGGTCTTAGGTAACACAGGTAGACGAGATTGGAATCGCTTCCGTCCTCACTAAAAGTAAGTTTTTCCTTCACCCGGATCTCCTATATACAGTGCTCTTCTTGATAGCGAGGACTATCGCGGGACGAGGCTGGATGGTCACCGCGGCAGTTCACGCAGATGGGAGCAGATGGACAGGCTCCCTCATGATCTCAGCACGCAGGTAGCACAGATGGAATGACACTCTTACACGACATGCGAGTGTGGCCGAAACGCTGGCAATGAAAACATCGCCTGGGGCTGGGAATATATGGGCATACCTCTATAACCTCATAACCAGCTTTAATTCTGTGTGGTAACTCGACTCTGTTAAATGTGAGGAAGAGACTGCGGGTGGGCTGCACTTCACCTTCCTTCTTCGCCTGTACACGGTAGACTGATATGACTCCTTGGTCTTCCAGACAACACTGAATCTGCGAGTGACAAGCCATCAAGAACATTGGTGGTAATAACTCCTCGCTACGAGTTGAGAGTTCGATGTTGCTCAACACGGATCGGGTATCCGTGGAGTATCGTCGCCTTGAGCAATGAGTTAGTTTGTGACAATCCTTGTGTCTCCACCACAACAGAACCATTACGAAGACGTGTACAGGACTTTATAGGTCCAGAAATGCTATCAATTCCTTTTTGGATAATAAAAGGGTTCACTCGACTAAACGACTGAGCTTCAGTGCGACTAATAACTAAATAACGAGGATAAGACTGCTCTGTTACTTCTCTTACGTCCACTCTTTTACGTTTCATTTGAATGGGAGGGTTGTTATTAACCATAGCGTATTGATCCTCCACCAATGCAACTGTCTCCGATGGCAGGCTACTTCTTGGGCGTCACCTGGACTCAGGCGACCGATCCTGGCTTAGATAAAGTCACCTAAGGGTCAAACCTCCCCGGGTCCAGACAGAGGTACCCAATTGCCTACGGGAAGTTTACAGCTCTTGCAATGACCCCTCCCCGGGCCTGGCCTTTACCAGGGGATACGCCCTGTTCTACATGATAACCCAGTGCTAGGAGTTACGCCTTACCGTGTCACTTTTTACCGTGTCAAACACGGGGGCACCCATCATATAAAGAACAGGGAAATAGGACGAATAAAAATTAAAATAGAGGCAAAATAAAAAGAAGTCAAACACGCTGAACATGGACATGCGGGAGCAGCTCGGGTGCCTCGGGGTCGCTACGCCCCGTACCCAAAAGTGGGCCCCTGAGGAGATGATAATATGGAAACAATCAACCTAGTGCCGGACAGAATGTGCTTCACAAGTAATGATCCGCACATGAATTGCTCAGGAAAAGAAAAAATAATGAAGAATCCCATCATATTAAAGTGGGAAAACAAAATTAAGTGGAAAAAAATAAACATTTCGACAGACGAATGACATCAAAACAACAAATTCTGCCACAGCAGCAAGGAATGCCTTGTATGCATCTTCAACAGCATAGAGCAGGGACAGTAGCTTGATTACAGAGAGAGGTATGAGCATCTTGCAGAACTAGGTAATCTCCACAAAAATGAATAAAGATGATTTGTAAATAACAAAGGTACAAGTGTCTCAAGAAATTTATATTTTGGAATGTCCTGGAGTTACCAAATGTGGTTGTTATCCTTTATGTTCATTTATCTGAGTTGAGTGCCCTGTTGAGTATTGGTTAGGGTCTAACGAGACAAATCTTTATGCTCTTAGTGACCTTATTTTTTTTGAAAGGCCCGTTTTTACTGAGGTATCACAAGCGCTAGACACTGGCGATATAGAGATGATAAACTGGGAAAGGATTTTTTTTAAAAAAGAAGGGAACGTTCCAGGCCTTACTTAAAGGTACCTTCCCGGCATTTGCAATTTATGAGTAATGAGGAAAACCTGGAAAAAATTGCGTGGGAGGATGGTCCTGGTAAAAACCGAACACCAAACCTCTCGCTCATGAGGCCACGCCTTAACGATATCCGTCACCCATGGGGAATTTTAATTTTAATCGCTAAGAATTAAGTTAGCTTATTGTAGGCCTGAAGAAATCATGGTGGGTGAGCAATATATGGAATTTCATTGATCGCTCAACTGCTTAAATTGTTGGGATAAAGGTGGTATTATGAAACGGCACATTTTCTGGCAAGTAGCTACTGCCATCTTCCCGAACCACTCTAATTTCTATCGCGGGTTTCTCTTTTAGCTACTAGAGGTAGTTAACTTCAGTAGCACGTTGTGTATGTTTAGAAAGTTTGGAAACTTTAAGCACCGTAAGATTCAGCATTATCTACTCGTCTACTGCTTATATGAGTGACGTGTTGTTTCTATTATATATCTTGTTTATTAATTTAATTAAAAATTATGTATTCAATAATGTGGAATCAATATTTTTATGTCGTGAATTGATCACTAGTTTGGCAAATTACGACTGGAAGTAATTGAAACGAGGTGTTCATAATACAACCCCTACGTTTATTTTAGGAGTCGCGATTCCAAGAAGAAAACTAGGGTCTGAAAAGAAGGGATTGAGGCAAAAAGCGGCAAGAAGACGTGATAAATGCAATTAATACAATTGGTGAAAAAACAAAACGTTAAATGAAGCAGCACAGTGTTTCAAAGTGCCTGAACCTACCTTCTGCAGAAAGATTAAGAAAGAAGTTTATACATTTTGGGAATGAAATATTAGCCTACTCTTCCTGCAGAACTGGAAAAAAGTTAGAGTACTACCTACTAATGGACAGCAAGCTCCATGGACTCACCCACAAGAAGAATGGGATTCCAACTTGCGACAAGAAATAGCATATCTAACCAATTTTCTGACGGTAATTATTTATTAATTTATTACCTAAGTCTATTTATTTATTGAATGTTGAACATTTCAAGTATGGCCAGAAGGATATGGCTGGACAATGTTATAAGAAAATACAAGGTCTTTTTAAAACATGGAATCAGGAAACCGGAAGGAACGTCTCTTGCCCAGTCTTGGACTTCAACAAGGAGAATTGCACCTTCTTGGAGCATAGTTTCAAAGCATTCCTACTCTCCTGACCATATTATGTCAACGAGACAGGTTTGAGCGAAATGCAGACAAATTCCCGTATGTTATTGGCATGAAAGGAAAAATACAAATTGGAGTCATCAGTGCAGCAGAAAAGGGGGGCTTAGTGACTGTCATAGCTTGCATGAATGCTCTAGGGAATTTTATGCCTCCCATTTTGATTTTACCATGCAACAATGAAGAGGGCACCTCCAGGAGTTATAGGGAGATATCAACCCTCAGGTTAGATACAGTCTTACTTATTCACTGATTCATCTCAGTCCCCAGTCTTATTGATATTAAATGGATATTTCTGTACATTCAAAATCTTGATGATGTCATCAAAGCTAAGAAGAACCTTGTGCTTGCTACCTCACATGAACCATAACCTTCAACCCCTAGACGTTTGTGGGCCCCCTAAAGATCTATTACGGTGAGAAGGTCAGACAGATACTGAAAACCGGTGGTATGGACACATAAGACATTCCCGAGAAGTTTAAAGATGCCTATTTGAAAGTTCAGACAGGAGAAAGAGCTATAAGTGGTTTCAAATGTATGGGGATCTATAGTCTAAACAAAAACGTCTTTACACAAACAACTTTATCTAGTTCAGCATGATCAAAATCTTCCTGACAATGATGATTATGATGTTATCCAGACTTCTGAATTGGATGTCGATATGGTCCCACAAAATGATGAAGGTTATTTGACATCCACAGGTTACATCACTTCACTACATATATCGCCAGTGTCCAGTGCAAAGAAGAAAAAGACCTCAAACAAAGACTGTAAACATCTTATAGCAACTGAGCTAATCATCTTTCCTGACAAGGATGCATTAAGAAAAGAAGACACTGGCATCAAACTCAAAGAAAACAATAACTCTGCAGCCTCCAAAAACATTGTCTAAGAAAAAACAATTGACTGGAGAACCAGGTACTAGCAGATATACCAACAATCTGCTCAGAAGAGAAAATCTACTGACAATAAAAGGCTAAGACTGTTTGACAAGAAAAAGAAAACTTCCATCAATGAAAGTTCAAACGATACGGCATTAAGTGTGTCTTGTGGGATCTCAAGCTAGCAGAACCATCGGACAGGAAGTCCCTCAGGATGATGATGTAGATTGCTTGTTTAGTGGTGAAGTACAAAGAGTCAAAATCAGGTGAGCTATATGACCAGTGCATGATGTATAGAGAAAGAGTTCTTATATTATGCAGTGGACGTGAAAGTGATAATATTGTTTATGATTTTTGCTCATAAAGGATTTAGGAACAATTTTCAATTGAGTTTTTCCTTTCAGTTATAGTGTTAAACTTACATTTTACCCTTTTTCAATGCAGTTCCAGTTTTCCATATATATGGAGAGAGAGAAAGGCAATAAGGCATTAACAAAGGTAAGCTGTGCATGATAATTAGCATAACCAAAAAAAAAAAAAAAATATTCATTTAACATGGGTTTCATATAACAATCCTATTTCCCAAAATCCATATTTGTTGCATGTTTTCAATAATGATACTTATTCAAAAGTTTTAAATATTTAATTTAAAAAATATTAATATTTCTGTAACACAATGAAGTACTAAATGCTACGGACAACTTTTAAGATAACAGATGCACTTAATAATCAAAATTTTGTCAAAAATAAAAAAGTGGTCCATTACCACTTCTCTATGTCTAGTAAAATGTTTTCAAAGTATCTGCCATTTAGCAGATTTTTACACCATTATTATAGCATTGCATAAGCCTACATATAGACAATGATTTTTTGAGTTTCATTGATAGATTAACCTTATGCTCTTGAGTATGTATTTAAATTTAATGTTAATGTTATTTTATGTAGGAAATTTAATATTGATTGTAGAACTGAAAACAATTAAAGAATTGTAATAAGTAATACTTTTGTTCTTTTAATTTGTCTACATGAACCAGAGATATGATGACAGGATATGGTCAGGAACTGTATTATTTAAAGCAATAGTTTCAGATCATTGGGCTATTTGATTGAAAACAATGGGCTATGACATGAAGAAATATAAAAAATATAATGACAAAAACCATATGATAATATTGATCAATGAAATGAACATTTTACATTATAGACATCCAAATAAAGTGCATATATAAAATGATTTATGATTATCTCAGTAATGGATCAAGTAAAATTAAAAATGTATACCAGAAGTATAGCAGACAATTCATTAAGCTAGTTAATGAATTAAGAAAGAAATTAAATGATATAATTAATTTACTAAAAAATCAAAGGCAATGTGCAGTATTGAGTAAAAAGAAAGTTTTTTTTTTTTTTAGTTGGAACAGGAATGATTCCATCAACTTGAGTGAAACAGATTTTAACATATTCTTTTTTAATAAAGTTAATGCAATAGTGAACAGAGTCAGACCACATGAAAAAAACATGATTTTAGATTTTATATGAATTATGTACCTAAGCCTAATTCTACATTTTAATTCTAATAGTAACATCTCACAAGGAAGAAAAGATACTTCTGGACATGAAAAGTACTAAATTGAGCATATTTACAACTTGAATTCTATAATATTTAAACATGGATTACATTTTTTATTCAGGAATCTCTTACGCAAGTTATAAATGAATGTCTTTTTACAGTCTGTACTTCGCCCTTATTTTAAATTTGTTAAGATAATATCCATTTATAAGAAAGGCAATAGTATAACTTATAGTTACAAACTCATTTCTATTATTCTTACAATCTCTAAATTTTTTTTTAAGTTGTCTTAGTCATTTTGCTTCTTACTTCTAAATGAATAACTTATGAAATACTTACAATTTTGTTATTGCTCTAGGTTAGAATCAATAAAAGCTATCGCTTCATTCATTAGCAACTGTTTAAATAAATTAGAAAATAAGTTTGTGACAGATACCAAGCTATATCATTTGTCATAAACTTTTGACACAATATCTTATGAATCACATTTTGAAAAGATATAGTACTATGGTTTTACAGAACAGACAATGCTATTAATAAGGTGATACTTGAGTATCAATTCCAGAAAGTGGCACATAATGATAATAACAATTTGCTGGTCAGACTCTTCAGGGATTGATCCTGGAACCAATTTTTTTGTCTAATAAATGTTTTATCTTATAACATTTCTGTTTCCTCTGTTGTTAGTTACCTCTTTGCTCATGACGTTAAAATTTGTTTTATTTCAAAATCATTAGAATTGATGAACATTATGATAGACAATATTTTAGAGATGGTTGAAGCTGATGAAAGCAATCTACTCTCTTATGCTTCACTTACTTGTCATTATTGTAGACCGGTTTCTAGAACAACCTGTTCTCGAAACCGGTCTACAATAATGACAAGTAAGTGAAGCATAAGAGTGTGTAGTTCGACTGCATCATAAAATGTTTTCAATTATATGATTGACTTCACTGTGAATGTTCCAATTAACACTTTTTGGTTAATCTACTCTGTTTAAGTATTGATAACATACAACACTTCACTTAGGATTACCCTAAAGTGATGGAAGCAACACACTTACTATTGTTATGAAAACTTTCTTAGACTTTCAATCGACAGAGGCTTAAATAGGGATAAGCACATTCAAGCTGTGGCAACTAAAATATGTTAAGAAAAGTAAGAACATGTGTTAATCTGGAAGTGTTAAAAGTTGAGCATTTTGCTACGATTCACAGCCACTTGTCCCAAGGAGCATTGCTATGGTGCATCACAGTTCTGCAGATATTTTGTTCAAAATGCCTAAGAAATCAGTTCCTTCTCAAAGCTACTGTAATTGGATTCGGCATTATGATTTTGTCTTTCAAAGTCTACTGTATTTTAAAGAAATCTATAATAATCATGAAGAACAAGGTGTGTTCCACAGTTATAGTATCAGATATAGGAATAAGTTAAGTCTATTCAGATGTAACTACAATAGAACATAAAAAATCTCTAATTATATTTCTTTGAAATACTTGAATGCTCTTCCACTCTCTATTAGAAAATTGCTTAAGAATGAATTAAAAACTTATAGAGTACTGCTTATATACTTAAAACTGGAGAATATTTTGACATTTACAATTTGACCTCACTAATTAATTATGTATGCTGTATAGAGACTATTTAGGTACTTATATATTTTTGGTGTTTAATATTGTAAAGGGTGATTTATAGTAATTTCTTTGTCATGTATTTTTTTCAGTCGTATAATGGACATTTAATCCTATTCAGGTTTGTTGATTAAGTAGTATGTTATTCATTATTGCATTTATCCTTAAAGAGTAAAAAGTTATAGTACTCAACTGTTTGTTATTTATTATTTTAATCCTGTTATAAAGCAATGATCAATTATATGGGGAATCTTACTGTATATATCTGTACTATGTATACTATTGATATATATTACTATAGTAATTTCTTTTGTTACGTATTTTTTTCAGTCATATAATGGACATTTAATCCTATTTAGGTTTGTTGATTAAGTAGTATGTTATTCATTATTGTATTTATCCTTAAAGAGTAAAAAGTTATAGTACTCAGCTGTTTGTTATTTATTATTTTAATCCTGTTATAAAGCAATGATCAATTATATGGAGAATCTTACTGCATATATCTGTACTATGTATACTAGTGATATATATTTTTGTCAAATAGTTCATGTATATTGGAACTTGCTATACTCCTAATGAATTTAGGAGCCTCTATAGGATAAATTTAATTATATTTCATATGCTTATGATGAAAAGTAATCAAAAACAACTTTTACACTATACATTTGCAGAACAGTATAAAAAGAAATAGTGTAGGTTTTGGATGATATCACCCCATCTCACAGGAAAAACCTCATGTCAATGCAGAGAGAAAAATTTGTACCTTTCTTCCTCTCATAAAAATGCAGAATATCCAGGTTTCATGTGCATGGCGCACTAAGACACTGTGTTTAAACTGCATGAAATTAGAATATTTTATATGCTGGTATGAAAAATATTTGAATAATACAAGCTAATTAATAATTATGTTTGATTCTGATTAAAACTGTAAGCCTTTCTTTAAAATGTATTTTAATACACATAGTCAGACAGATCAATATTTAGGTATAGTATCTGTATTCAGAGCTTATGAATCTTAGCTAAAAGAATAACAAGTAAAGGAACTTCCAATTACCAAAGTCTTTAAAGAGCTATGAGTATGTCATTTTCTAGGTACATCTACACCAGTGGTCGACAAAATCAAGAAAACAAGACTGGCTCATATTGCAATAAAGACCATCACTCCGAGGCAGAGTCAACATAGCCAGCAGGATGAATGGCACACTATAAAGTGTACATACTTGAAAATATAAAATAAATTAAATGCTTTGTTTTCATACATCCAAACTAGCATATAATGCATTCTTATTCCATTTGATGTTATATATCTTTGCTGACTATCATAAACATAAACTATAACAAAAGAAAACAGTATATAGTTACAAAACAAATTAACATGTTAGTCTATCTCGTTTAGCAAAATAGAAAATAGGCCTATGAGGGCTGAAGTTTTCAAATCAAAGAACATTAACAAAACAATATAGAAATCTTCCATGTAATGATAGGAGATTTCATGTTACAACAAGTATGTTCATTCAAAATCTATTCCTCCTTCATTATAAAATAAATAAATAAATAAATAAATAATATATATATACTGTATGGTATGTACCATTTCAATGTTTTCTTTTATTAGTGATCCAAGGTCCCCATCCATGCCATGAAGGAATATTGCCAATTGTATTGGAACCTTCTTCTAATAGAAGGGAAAAATATTCACATTTCTGAATGTTTAATGCAATGACATTATCAGTAAGTTTTCCTATGCCTGTTAATTATCTAACAAATATGTTACTCGACATCTGCAGTCTTTCAAAATGATTTATTTTTTCTGGATATACTATTCCAGCTACATTCAAAAACACATTTCAACAACTTGATTTCCCAGGCAGCGTGATAACTTGCAAGTAGTACTTTATTTGACATTTCATCATCTGAACTGTGTATTATGGACTCCAATTCCTTGATAAATTCTTTTGTCTTTCTCGATGTAGCCTAAAATAAATGATGCATATCCTGTTTAATCATGAAAACTGTTAAGTTATATTTAATATTCAATAATACATTACTTTTATTGTTATAATAATTTACTTGGCTTTAGCAATACATTTTGTTTAACTCTAAATGTTGAATTTCAAAATAAACATATTTAATATTGAAACACTTACCTTTTAATTGGTTGTGTTCTTAATGATAGATTTTATAATGCCATATAATATTGATTTGAAAATACCCTGTAATATTTTGGAAAATACCAAACATTTCACATTGTACCGCCACAGGTGGCCGAGGTCAATAAGGTGCGAACTCGTGAGCTGGAGGTCAGGGTTCGAATACTGCCAGGACTATCCTCCCTGACTGAAGATTTTTCCAGCTTTTCCTCAGTCCTCATAAATGGCAAATGCCAGGGAGGTACCCTAAACATAGGCCTGGAACGATTCCTTCCTTAAACATAAGTCCTTTCCCAATATATCATTTCATCTCATGTATCATAGTTTCCATCACCTGTGGTGCCTCTGTAGCAAAAACAGGTGTTAAATACTATTTATTTATTCATTCATTCATGTCACATTGTCTCTATAAGGTATAAAGAAATATTCTTCTTCCTGGTCACTGCTAACTTTCTTTTGTAGGTAGCAGTTGACGGCCTTGTTAATATCATTGTAAATATAAATAGACTGATTGGCTAATCTTCCATTGGTTTCATCAATCTCGGAGCATGGAAGCGGCTGTAAGTGCGGAAGAGTGCAGCATAGGTTGCAGGGTACAAGGAATATGTGCTATTGACTCTAGATCAATTTATGAATCTGCATTTGCCAACCACTGATCTACACACTATAAGGAAAAAATAAATTATATGACTTTTACAATAATGAATCGTATGTGCTATCGATAGATTTTAAAAATGCTGAATGCAGCCCTGTAACAAATTCATTAAATAAAGGACTTTCATGAAAGGATGAGGATGATCAACCTAGTGACCATACCAGAGTTTAGATCAGATTCATATATCTGAATGTATGGTCTAGACATGAAACTTTAGAATATGCATCAATAGTTTCATTTTCTGATTTTTCTCTCAATGCATTTCTTGAGTTTTCCTTTTTAATTATAAGTATTAATGGCTTTTATGTCTTCTAAGTGAGTGAAAATTCTTTTCACATACATGATATGTCAGCCCTTGTATCCTTCTCTTTAACTAGGACGTATTATAAAAAAAGCAATAGCACATGTGCAAGTGCATCCTTTGAAATCTATAAGAGTGCAAAGTATTTTAAAAATTTGTTCATCTTCACTTGCATGACTATTTAAATAATAAACAGTTATTACTACATAATTACATATACTTTATACAATTAATATTAAGCAAATAATTCAATAAACTTAATATAGATGAAGAGTCTGACAGGATCATTTACTGCCATATTTTAGGACAATTAATTCTTGGATTTTTGCCCTCTATTTCAGACCCCTGCAATTTCTGTAACAAACTGAAGTAGGAAATCTAAAACCTTGATGAAGTAAATAATGCAGAAAACAATAAAGAAATTAACACTAATAAAAAATTGCATGACAAGAGCAAAAATGGTCCGTACGTTTGTCAAAAACTTTGTGCATAGCAAAAAAATCCCACAATTCCTGCAATAGCAATAGACTTGCAATAGACTTTACAAATGCCAGGAATCCAATATTATAAGAGAAAATTATGAATATAATTTTGGAACATATAACATAGTAGCATGATAGGCACTTTTGTACATCTGGGATGAAACTTGAAATAGCAAGTTATCTACTCCATTAAATTGAAAACAAAATCATTCAGTTTAACGAGCTTCATATATTTAATAATAACTGTGAAGGTCAACACAATCTCAATATGATTATCACATTCAGGATGATTCAAGAAAACAGAGTATGCACTTATGGTGTCAGAACATTATTTGCCATCCATGATTTCATAGAGAACTATTTCTGGAAACAAAATTTATTAATGTGTGCAGAAAAGTCATACTTTGATGTCATAATGATAATAAAGAATACTTCAAGAGTCAAGACTGTAGAAATATTTTAGTTTCAAATAATGAAGCAATAAGTGAAAGGATCTTGATGGAACAGTTTTTGGTCAGAAGAATTCAAGATGGGGTTTGGCTTTAAACTGCATAGTCTAGAAACCACTTTTTTGGTATAATTACAAAAGTGTCGCAGCCATGTCTATAATCTGCTTCATCTGACCTGTCTGAACAAGTACAAGTACAACAAACAAATTGCAAGAAATATATGAAGATATACAAAAACTTTCAAATTATCTCTCCCCCCCATCTCATCATGGAATTTTTTATGTCATTCTTTCTAGTCAAAATGAACAAGCAGTAAATGTGGACTTATTACTGAAGCCATCTCATAATCACTAAAACTTGGCAAAGACTTTCATTAGTAAAACTTTTGTGATTGTATGATCACAACTACTATTGTTTCTATTATTAGGCCTGGTGCTGATGAGTGTATTCTGTTAGCATAATTATAATGGCATGTCTATCAGAGATAAGCTATTGTACTACCACATTCAACTTTAAAAGCATTCTAACTGGAAACAGTGGTCTGGTGCATATGTCATTGATATTGTAAATGCATCACTTAACACAGCTCAAGCACTAAGTAAATTCAATAATTATTACAGTGATACTCACTGGACTGTATTAAGAAGGAATCATCTTTATTTCATCCTTAACAAGATTTTAGAAGATTGCTTGATTAGTTCGATGCTGTTTAGTTTAGTTACTGCATAGATAGAAAACTACACAATGATTAAGTTTTCATTTATGAATGAGGAGTTTTTTGGCATTCTAAGAAAGAGACTTATTGTTAATGCCTAGTGTGCATTAACCTTGCCTAAAGCTACTAATGCCAATTTTTCATTTGTAGAATTTCCTTAAATAAATAACTTAAAAATATTTTGTAACAACACTACTTTTTTGATAGGTAATGTTTTTCAAAAAAGAACTGAGTGAACGAGTGAGATATAAATACCTGCTGACCTGCCAATCAGGTACTGGGAATTCTACTCTTGGTAACAGAGGAACAGACAGAAGAAAAATCCATATATAGAAAATTGGCAGACTACATTAAACTCAGATGATGAAAATGAGGATGGTAATGGAACAATAATGGAATAAATGGCTGAAGAAACTGGAGAACCGCAAGATAATTGCTTTTTTGTCAGAGATCCAAAATGTAGTCATTGGGATCAAATCTGTCTGCCTTGGTGGGAGGCAAATAGCCCAACCATCACTTCTTTGTAATAGGAACAGGAAAGGTTTGAACAAAGCATTTGCCATCTGAGGAAATACTGGCAAATATAATTACTAAACCTTTAGCAACTTCAAGATTTGAACAAATTAAAAAATTGTTTCATATGTTCTTAAAAGGGATTGTTTGCTATCTTGTAATCTTATTAATCCTGCATGTATGTGCATCTGTCAGTGTGGCATTTTTCAAGTTTCATTTCTGTGCATGTATGCTTTTGTGCGAGTGTGTGCATATGAAACAGAGGTTGCCAATAAACCTTTCCATCTACTAACCATCTTCATCAAGTTAAAGCAAGCTATTTTATATAAATTTTATATCTCCGTGAAATATGTGGAATTTAATGCTCTTTCCTCATGCTTATTTGGAATTAATCAGTAATGTACTTTGATTAGATATTTTATGAACATTTACAGTTTATATAAATTATATTTATATATAATTATTTATAAAGTTTAAATTATCATTTTATAATAAAGATTGAAATGTTTGTAAAACTTATCTAACATCTTAAAATTAATGTGAAGAGTACTCTTACTCATTTATTATAAATTATTCATTTAATTCTGTAAAAAACTGTTAAAAAACAAATTTGCTCAGTTAGTTGTCAGATCTAATCTGTGATGACTTATCGTCAACATGGTCTTTCCATTATAAAACTCATTTTAATTGTATTTTCGGGTACATAACTATTATATCTATAATTATGTACACTATTTGTTACAAGAATATCAAAGTTTTGACATTCCTCTTTGCCTTAAAACTACAGCTATATTATTTTTTGAGCTGTTTCCCTAAGTTGTGGCATCTTAAAATGGAATAAATTATAGGGATACTCTTACAACTTTAGTTCATATGGGGTATTCAGTAAAAATGAATTACTCTATAAAAGAGATGTCATTTTAAAAGTAATGCCATGATCCAGGCCAAAAACTCTATTCAGAGGGCCACAAGAGCAGAATAAAATTGCAGTAATCATTGCCTCTCACAAACCATAAGACAGATCTTCTCAGTAATATTATTATAGTGAGCTGAAGTAATATTGTGGCTCTTTTAAAAGCAGTTAAGATAAGTTTTGGTTGGTTAGAACAACAAAACTATAATATATATACATATTTAATGATTAACAATATATATATTTCTGGTCAATAAACTTTACACACAATTTAACATTTTCATACACACTTAATATCAGACATAACTTTACAAAATATGTATGATAAAAATTAGCAATAATACATATGCAAGTTTTAATGCTTACAAAAATTAAAATCTAACTGGTTTTGCAAAGATTCATAACAAATGTCCTCAGACTTGAATCTCATTTTGCAGTTTCAAATATTAATATAAATATAAATGAGCACTGCCATGTCAAAGGATATTAGCTAGGTACCAGTATTAAACTAAGCACTAAAAATTGATTCAAACTATTTCTCTATGAACTCGCAGCACTACTCACTTTTCAAACACTGAAAATAGTTTTTACAGAAAAATAAAATGAGCAAATCAAGACATTTTGTCGTCTTTGCCCTTAATTCGAGTAAACTTAAGTAACATGAAACAAAGTGCTGGTAATTTTTCTACTTTTCGACCTCGTTGCTCTCCTGACTTTGTACATTGGTGAGTGGAAGTTCTTGATCTGCTTGAATGTCTTCTGAAATAATCTCAGATTCCTCCTGGCGAGCTCCAAATACAAACCTGTAGAAAGCTGCAGCCAATATACCACCACCCAGTGGCCCTACCCAGTACACCTGTGAAAAACAACATCTTATTCAGCCTTATGATGCTAAAACAGCTTATGCAGTATATAAACAATAAAGTGGGTTTTAAAACTTAAGTATGACTTCCTTTGGAAGGGAAGTAAAGTCATTAGTCCCATGTAGTAGATTTATGGCACATAAAACAACCTGAAGTCTGCAAGAAGAGGCCTTTGAGCAAAATTTATTAGCCATCTCATGCACTGAATTGAATGGGATACAAATGAAGAGGGATTTTGAGTAACCTCAATTAGCAAAACAAGAAAAAATTATTATTATTATTATTATTATTATTATTATTATTATTATTATTATTATTATAGGAATTCAGAGTTAATTCTACATTTTACCATATGCTGGTTAACAATTATATATGTAAATGAAAATGTATATTAAAGCCTATATACTATTTAGTGACATATTATTGGAAAATAAAATGATGAAAAATACTTTTATACCATTAAACAGAAAAAGCAATTATTTTTATGAATTATGGAAATATTTATAAAACTAATCCAATGTATTTGTACTCTTTTCTAATTCAATCATTAGTGCTTAAGTTCATAAAGCAATGTATCTACAGAGATGAAATATTTATTCATCAGTTAAACATACAAATAGATTGCTGTGTCAACAAAAGTAAAAAATATATAATGTTCTATTTTCTCATAAGCAATTTACACTTGAAAAGAAAATAAGAAAGAAAATTGTTAATACAATTAACAATAAAAATCTTGATTATTGTTGAAGAAACTCTGAATTTAAAAACCATAGCATAAGGACATAATTTCATTTCATTTAAGTTCTCTCATTATCATAAAAAATCTCAATACATAATGGCATAAATATACAGCAAGATAACTCCATGCATAATGAACTTAAACTAAACATCTGTCCAAATCTTCTATTGATATTTCCAGCAAAAATCTGTCTTGAAAACTTTTGGAGTTCCTACATGAATCCAAACATTATTGCAGCAAGATCACATATGAGTGACACAAAATTTTTCTTTAAAAACGAATGGGTGAGCGAGTTCTAATATCAATTAACTTGCCAGGCTTTAGAGCTCTACATACGTATGGCAGAAAGTAGTAGCATAGTCCATTTGCAAATATGCACACCAAGAAATGGCAGACTACATTACACTGAATGACAAAGGTGAGGATGGGGATAAAATGATAGTGAATCAGACCGCCTCCATGATCTAGTGGTAAGCATTTGGGACTACTAATTCCACAGGTCCCGAGTTTGAATTCCAGTCAGGTCAAGCTGTCTGGATAAGGTTTTATTCAGAGTTTTTCCTTACCCTGAGAAGGTAAATGCCAAGTAGCTTGTATCAGCAAAGACTTGAGCTCATTTGTGCCACCATTAATTCATTTCATGACTACAGACTTAAATCTACTGTTTTCACATCCAACTTACAGATGTCGCGAGAAGACCAGTGCAGTCAAAGTGACAATAAAACAGAAAAAAAAAATGGTGGAATGAATGAGGTAAAGAAAATAAGAGTACCTAGGGGATATTTTCCCAGGCCCCAATTCATCTGCCACAAATTCCACTCACAGTTGCTGGAATCAAACCTGAGTTGTCTTGGTGGGAGTGGAGCAAACGTTGCCTTTTTTCCTTTAAAAATTTGTTTGTAAAATATTGTGTGATAATATTTAGATATAAAATTTCTGTATCTTCTGCTTGCAATTAACTCTACCAGTTTCAACAAGAGTGAATAGATTAACAAGTTATTTCATATAAATATTGTACTTAAGAAGCTGTTGACAATGGAGTGGTAATATAACCTAAACTTAGGTATTCATTTTTTACACTAAATTCCACTTACTTTTACATAAGTAAGTGGAGTTTAGTGTAAAAAATGAATACCTAAGTTTAAGTTATTTCATGCCTATTTCTTCAAAGAGATTGAATATACATTGTCAATACATGAGCCTAAATAAGTTCCCTTATCAATCACATTTAATCTTTATTGATAAATTTCAGCTTTACAATTTACAGATTTGATTCCTTTTTGTCACCTTATATGTAATAAGGGATATATTATTAGTAAGCACTTCTCTCTTTTTAGAACTTTTGACATATGCTTTCATGCTTTCTTTTCCCTCTCCTCTTTAATAATTTTAAATGTAGTTTATGACCTACCACTTCTTTGTGATAAAAGTTCTTTTTTCCCCAGGGATGTAATTTGCTACTCCTTTTTTCTCTATTAAATGTTTTCATAATTTTCCAGTTCATTAAAGAGCCACTTGTATTATTTTCTTTTCTGTGCCTCAATATAATATTTTTGAACACACTATCATGAAAAATAACTCCCTCCAAACCCCCCCCCCCATAAATTTACTTCTTTGTTCTGCATTGCAACATTTAGACGAGTTATGAATAACTTTAAGAGAGCAAAGAAGAACTATTTAAGTTAACTATTGTCTTTTGACCTTTTAAAGTATTAATAAAAAATCTGAATAATTATTGTTTATAGGTGTTGAAATTCTAGCAAACTGAATTCATGATTCTTCAGGTTGATTGACAATCTTCAGTTACTACAATCCCAATAAAATTATCAAATTTTTTCATGATTCTCAGTCAAGTCATTAACAAAAACAAGTTCATTGCATGCAGTGACTCTGAACTGCGCTTTATTGTTTAAGATTGGCCAAAACCCAAAACAGCATAAACTCAACAATAATCAACATCTTCATAAACTTACCAATAAGCAAGACAGGATATAAATCTGAGTACCAAAAATTAATGGATATAGTGCAGAAAATTTGCTGCTTATAAAAAAGAAACATTCATAAAGTTCAAAAAACAAAAACAAATAAAAGACATTACCATTTAAAAAGACAACAAAGGAGATATATACAAGAAATTCATATTCCATCTATGGGCACACCAAAAATTCCAGAATATTTCTAAATATTCAAGCATTATTTTGTCTCCAATAAACAAATGCAACTTAAAATACCCCCTAAAAACCAACACAAAAAAAATTCCACCAGGAAAACAATCAGGCATTTACAAAATAAATGGCAAAGACTGCAATATGGAAGGCAAAACAAAAACTCTACGGTTTAAGGAATGCATGAAAAATGTAAAATATAAATAAATACATGGAGAAATCAGTGAAAGCATACCAATCATGACATAAAAAACACAAATCCTAAAGTGAACCAAAACTCTTAAAAGCTCTTCAAAAGCCCATAAGGAAAAATACATTCATAAACAAAAACAAAGAAAATTTATTAATTGATATCATTGTATGATTAGCTTCACTGTGCAAGTTCCAATTTACATTTAAATTTAAAAAAGAAAATTTAGTTAAAATTTTGATCTTCCAAATAACGTAACCCCATTACTAAATTCGTAAAATCTATAGAATGACTTAATACCAGGCTGGGAAGTTTACAGAACCATGCTGATAATGAAGGCAACTATCTTTTAAACATTTCCAAGTAAGTGGAACAAAGTTAGTGAACTTGAGTGATTTTTACATTAAAAATTTAAAAATTAACTAATAATTAAAATGTGTACAATGAAGGAATATAATTACTAAACTCAAAAATTTTTCAGAATTTTTTTCTCAGAAAGATTTTGAAATGTTATGCTGTAATATTCCATCAGAAACAAAACCTGCTGTTCCATAAATTTGTAATTTGTTTAATATATTATTAATTCAGCAATGAAATAGGCAGCTTGGAGAACTGATAGCCTTGGTGAGCTAAGGCAACACAGTACTTTCTGAGCATATTAATCTTGCAATACTTTATATTTTTGAGGACTTCTCTCCAATTTAAACAAAAATGTGTCAGGAATATGGAAAAACCAACTGTCTATTTCCACAGTTTCCAACAAGTAATATGACAGCCTAATAAAGAATTTTGAGATTTTCAACAGTACATTCTGAAATTATAAAAGATATGAAATAACAATGCATCCAGACTTTGAAAATCATTATACAAATACAAATAAGGATTAAAAAAATAATTCAATTTAATATGCTCCCTCTAAGCACTACAAAAAATGATAATGAATTATATCAGCTATAGACAGAGTTAGGTCAGGTTTATTTTATTTAAGAATACTCTGATAATTAGAATCCCATTGTATTCAGGGCATGAAACAGCTGATAAATTTTGCTCAGAGGTCTCTTCTTCAGACTTGGTTCTTTTACATGTCATAAATCTACAGTGTGTGATCAAGAGCTTTACTTCCCTTTTGAAGGAAGCTGTACTTAGGATTTTTATGTCCAAAAAACACTTATAACCTCGGCCAGGTTAGAACCTGGAACCTTAAATCCATAAGGCAAGTATAGTTACCACTATACAGCCAGGATGTACAGAGTGGACCAAAAGTCATCCCCAAAGGTTAATGGGAAGAACAGTAAAAGGAAATTTAAATTGAAATGTGAATTTATGTTCTGAAACTATTTCACATTGCTTCTGTAATTGGTATCCTTCTGCATCTAAATATTTCTGAAAATGACCTGGAACACTTAAGCATATGTTTGGCACAGTGAATTTGTCAGAATGAAGGTCTTTAAAAATGTTCAATTTCTTCTTTTAAATCCTTAATTGTATGTGGATTTGTAGTATAAACTTTACTTTCCCCCAATGGTATGAGATCTGGTGATCTAGGGAACATTTCTATCGCTGCTCTTCTTCCAGTAATTTTGCCAACATAAATCAACATATCTTGCAATCCCATGTGAGTAATGATGTAGCAACAGTAAGTTGAAATGGTCATAGTGTATGTGTAGCACTCAACATTTCCGAGTACTTCACTGTAGTGACTGTATCATCCAAAAACCAAGGCCCAAGGTACAAGATATCACAATCTATTACACCAAGCTGATTTAACTGTCTTTCAAGAACTATTCTATATTTATCTCTATTCCCATAGGTACAATTGTGTCTGTTAAAATGGCCAGATAATTTGAAAGCTGCTTCACTACTTAAAATTATTTTTAAAAAATCTGAGCATCAACCTCTATTTGCTGATGTAACATTTCCTCACAAAACTGAAGCCTATAATTTTAATCTTCTTCTAAAAGGATGTGCATTAGATGTGGTTTTTTATGCTTGAATCCTGCCCAATGTAAATTTCTCCAAACATAAATCCTTGAAATAGTATTCTTAGGAGAAAGCCTAGTAGACTATTTAGCATTCCAAATCTCTGGTAAAGTTAGTATTATCACTTAATGAATGCCTATAAGACCTAGAGCAGTCTGATATACATAGACTATCCTCAAAATGTTTGTATATAAATTGTAGATTGATGATGCAGTCTTAAGTTCTTAAAACAAAAATACTTTTTCTTCATTAGTAAACATTTTCATAGCAACTATCAAACATTAATTAATGAACAGATAAATAAAAAGGTAAATTAGCCAGCTTTGTATTCTAAGGGATTACATTACTATTAAGCAAATAATTTTAAATTGATGAAAGAGCTACAAACCAACATTTTTCTTAATATTTGCAAGGGTATTTGGCCCACTCTGTATAATTATTTTTATTATCTATAATTTGAAAACCACATTGACAGACAAAAAGGCAGATAGATCCTCTTTGAGTGCTTAATAAACTTACCCAATGATGATCCCAGACACTAGTCCAAATTGCTGGCCCTAATGATCTAGCAGGATTCATACTGGCTCCTGTGAATGGACCCTATAAACAAACAACAAATATTCCTTAAAGGGATATGTATACAGTGAAAATAGATTAATATTCTAAAATACATATAATAATTGTACAATATAGTTCCTCTAAGGATCTATTTAATCAGATGATTACAATTTTCTCTCTCCCTCTCTGACACACACATTATCTCTTAGGGTTCAAAATGTATGAGCATTATACAAGAGTCGTGAATTATTCAGATTAGGTATTGTTGGTAAAGTTTTTATAATGTTTGTGGAAATGTAATAGAGAAATATTTATGAAGACATGAAATGAATGACTACAGGAATGCACAAGATAAGACAGATTCTAAAGGAGATAGATGCAGAGTACAAATTTTCTAAGACATGTGTAAGTATTCAGAGATGTAATGTGCATGCAAGACATGCCCAGACAATATAGGAAGCATCAATTGCTTAGCAAGAATGAGTATATAATAATCCAAGTATAATTAAGAAATAAGGCATTTTTAATAACAGTTTGACGATTGTTGCTAGGTGACAGAATCGTTTTAGAAAATCCAAAAACCCCATATCAGTGAAACCAATGAGAAGTTCTGCTATAAATACTGCCAAGAAAAGCTTGGATGGCCTAAACCAGTTAAGATTTCAGTGATAATAGCATTCCAGCTACATCTAAAATGCAAAGTCAGAGCTCATTAAAAAAAGGACTGAGAAGCTTCTCTCTGCTTGCTTATCTCCTGCCATGCAATGAGATTTTATCATGTATGGGAATGAAAAGCATTAGAAAACTCAGAAAATCACACAGAGGTGATGAGGTTATTAATGTACTGCAATAATTATAAATATCAAACCAAAGATAACTGTTATAATACAAAACTAGAAAATAATTCAAGTCTTATCACTAATCCCAATTTAGTTGCAGATACATTTAAAGCATACTTCATAAATACATATAGTAGTAAAACACTTTTTGAACAGTAATCAACGTGCAATATAGAGTACAACTAGACCAGTTGCAACAACTGCATTTTTAAAACTAACAGTTGTGAAAAAATATCAATAATAGTACTGTGATAATTCAGTTCAGCTTCAATAATAAAAAGAGCTCTAGATTCAATAATAAACCATTGTGCTCATTTCATTGATTACTCATTCTGACATGTTACAGCTCCTTATAATATCTTATTTTTTGAAAAAGCTTAAAAAATGCTAACGTCATTCTTTAAAATAATTAATGTGAAATATTCAATTGCAGTGCAGACCAATATCAATATTATTAGGTTTTCAAAATAGCTTGAAAACATTTTTATAAAAGATTATTAACCTTTATAAAAAGCAAAGCAAAACAAACTAATATCTGAATCACAACATATTTCAGAAAGAACAGATCAACAGGAACTCTTCTTTTCCATTTTGCTAATACTATATTAAAGGTAATAGAAAGGAAAAAAAATTACAGGTTTATTTTTTTATTTGTCTAAGGCTTTAGATATTCTAAATCATGACATACTAACTAAAAAGTTAAAGTATATAAGTATTTGAATACATGCACTTAAATGCATTAAGTTTTTAGTTGGAAAGTAGGAAATAGCTTATTGACAATGGAGTGGTAATATATCCCATTATAATTTATTAAATATATTCACACTAACTCCACTTATACAATATTAGGACATGTTTCAGGGGCAATCTCTTAACAGCTGATCATGATGAGAGCAATTGCCCCTAAAATATGTCCTAATGTATAAATAAGTGGAGTTAGTGTGAACATATTTAATAAATTCTAATAAATTATATGCTATTAATCAGGGCAAAAAAGATATAAGATTAGGTTCCACAAGGTTAAAGTTTGGAGTCTATATTGTTTTTTCTTTTTGTTAATGATCTAAAAGCCAGCTTATTACCTCTTTGCTGATGACATAAATATGATATAATATACTATGAACTTGTAAAGAACAAAAATACATTGATAAGTTAGAGCAGAAGCCTTTAATGATTTAACACTAAATACACATAAAACAATAGCAATATATTTTCATACAATCAAACTTAATTAGTATTTAAGAAACTACACTTCATTTTCTTTCTAAACAAGATTTGAGAAACATGCCCATTCTCAATTCAGAACTGATCAAGCCCTCTTGCTCTCTGCTTACTCTAGTCTCTTCTCCTATGGGGGGTTTGTAGTTGTAGAGTAATTTTATTATGGATTAGTGCTCATTCTTTCCACATGATTTCTCCATTTATTTTAATATTCTCCCACTTCAACTATATTCATCTTTAATGTTTCTCTTCTTGTCTCTCTCTAGTTACTCCTATTTGATGTCGAGCAAATATTTTGCCATAATATTATGTATTCTTTGTTTTACCTCTATTGTCATTTTAAAATTCTTTAATGATTTCATATGACTTATTATATTTTAAGATGTTTTCTTCCATGTCTGCTTTCATTACATTTGATATAAGATGCCCTAATTAAACAAACTTTATTTGATCTATAACTTTTATCATTTATAATAACTTTTACCTTGCAATCACAAATAAAACAGTTCCTAAAATATTCAATTAAGAAAAAGTTCATCTCTGTTGATATACACTTCATTAACACTTGCCTGAAAGAAAACATAACACATATTAATGAGGATAGTGAAACTAAACAAAAACACCAAAGCACAATAGCTGCTGATAAGAAAGTTTTGAAAATGGAAAAAAACTAAATATTACAAAGCCATAAGTTTGATTTAAAGATATATGAGCTACATTTAAAATAACTACTACAATTAGACACAACCTAATAAAAAATTTGCAAGATAATGTTTTTGAGACTAGATACACCTTGCATAAAACAGAAATAAGGAATTATATAAAAAAAAAAATAGAAAATTTTAGACAAAAACAATGAAAGGTTAAATTAGGGAAGAAAACCAAAACAGCCCAATAGAAAATGTCAAACCTATCAAATAAACATTTCTTAGAAAAATAATTACAGCTGTTAAATGCAGGTTTTAACTCTTGTAAAGATTACTTACGAAATATAGCAGAATATGAGTTAGACATTGAGAGGGCAATTTTAACAGACTGGATGAAAAAAAAATATAGCAGCGGATCACAATGTGAGAAACTTCTAAGAGTGACTGATAAGGAGAGAAAATTATCAAAAAAAAACATATTAGAAGGTACTCAGATGACATTATTTATAGTAGGACAGACAAAGAAAGTAAAATAGTCATAAAGAACAAGATAAATTATGAAAACAAACATACAATTTACTACTAGCCAAGATTATGAAAAAATAAAAACTGATCCTACCCAGAAATATTATTAGTTTATTTAGAAAATTATTAACAAAAGTAACCATTCTAAAGGAAGAAAAAAATGAAAACTATACAAGACAACACTACCACACTCAGAATCTATGGCCTATCGAAAATACATAAACTTGGTAATAAAATGTGCCTTATAGCAAACACAATAAATTCACCCACATACAATTTAGTCAATTAATTCCTGTTAAAAATGCTAATACTTTACCAAAATAAAAAGCTAAAAGCATAAAAAGATCATCAGTATTAATAGAAAGAATCTGAGAGATGAAAATAGAAATCAGGGACTTGCTAGTTCCTTATGATGTGATCCGTTTCCCAGCTTCCCCAAAGAAAAGTTACTAGGTAATTACTATAAAGAAATTGCTAACCTCAATAATAAACCTACCTGGAGAAGTATTAGAACAATTTCTAAACCTTAACAAAATTTGCATTGCTCAAACCTACTTGACATTCAGAGGCAAATCCATACATAAAAGAAGGGTATAGCAATGAGAAATCCACTCTCACCATTTTTGGCATATATGTACACGAGTTTCTTAGAAACAAGATTAATTTATGCTTTTCTACATATATTCAAATGTTGGTAATTGTATAGATGATATCTTTGCAATAGTAAATGAAAAATGGAAAGAGCTGCAATAAACTACTCAACCTACAAGACAGCACCATTAAATTCATAAAAGAAATATTAAACAACAAGGTTCATCCTTTCATGGATAAAAATTATAAAAAAATAGTAATGAACTAGAATTTAGCATATTCAGAAAAGATACTCATAAGATACCCATACAATAATTACATAAAAAACAACAGTCAAACCCAAAACAAAATAAACTCACAAAAATCAACAGACTCACATTCAGAATAACAAACCCAGCAATAAGCAAGGCAATACAAATCTGAGTACCAAAAATCCACAGATATAGTACAGAAAAATGGCTACACAATAGACCTTTTCAACAAGAAAATAGATAAATTCAAAAAATAAAAGACATTACACTAAAAGGAAGATGCAAACATTATTTTGGCTTCAGTAAACAAATTCAGCTTTAATTTAAAACTCCTAAAAATCAACACAAAATACAAAATTCTGCCAGGAAATCAATCAGGCATTTACAAAATAAATTGCAAAGACTGCAATATGAAATATTAGGCAAAATGAAAAGAAACTTTACTCTACAGTTCAAGGAATACACAAGAAATATAAAATATAAATACATGGGAAATCAGCAATAGCTTACTATTTATGGCAAAAAACCTCCATGAATTCCAAAATGAACCAAAACCTTAAAAGCTCTTCAAAAACCCATAGAATTAACAGTGTGGGGAAAATGTATTCATAAATAAAAACAGGACATGTTTCACAGAACAATTGGAGAATAGAAATAGCCATATTTTGATTTATTATACAAAACAGCATAAATTACTGACAAATATCTGAACTTAAAAATATTTTTTTTAATAGTGTTTAATGACCATTTTAACTACTGAGGCATCACAGGAGGTGGACATTGGTGATACACGAGATGGAATGATAAATTGGGAAAGAATTTTTTTTAAAGGAAGGAAGCGTTCTATGTCTAAGTTTTAGGGTACTTCCTGGCATTAGCCATTTATAAGGACTGAGTAAAACTTGGAAAAATTTCAGTGAGGGAGGACGATCCTGAATCGAACCCCAAACCTCAAGCCCCTAATCTGCCCTAACCACCTCAGCCACCCATGGTTGTAAATAGTTTATTCAGCTTGCATTCAGCAGCATTATTCAAATTTCATTAATGAATAATGTTGAATTTTTTCCAAATCAGCAGTGTGCTTGCAGAGCCAAGCACTTTACAAATGTATATTAAAAATGTTAATAAGAAAAAGCCCTATATAAATTAATTTTCATTGCCACTTAATAAACTCCAAAATAACATTACTAATTTACATACAACCTTAGTCACTGGGTCAAGCAAGTGGAGAGAGCAACAAACAATTTTGTATTAATAGCTGAAGTAACTAAATATCTAAACCTTTGGACATTAGAGCCCTCTATGCCAGTAAGGAAGAGCCAGGAACAAAACTTTCATGTCACATTCAATTTAGACAACTCCATTCCTACCTTAACCAATAGTTTGCATAGTATTCCTACATAGAATAACTGGTACAGAAGAGGAGAGAAGAGATTTTGGCATGAGCTTATACAGTGGTACATGCAAAATGGAACAATGTACAGATACACAACCATTTTATCTGCCAAATTAGAGTAGCATATACAGCAAGAAAATAGCATAACAAATTGGCAAATATAAAAGCAACAGTAAAAATATCAATATTTAAATTCCAAATAATATCAAATTTGCTAAATCTTAGTCTGTATTTATGAATTATATTTATGAAGTAACATGCATAGAAATAATTTTGGTATCTATATATTTATATTTCTTTCATTGTCTATATTTGTATGATTATTCAATTGAAATGATATAATAACATTCACTCAAATGCAATGTATGATTTACAGAACTTATTAATAATAAAGGTGGCAAGTACTTCAAGTGATGCTATCTTTCTTGTATTTACATACTGGCTTACAAATCCAATACCAGAAAGAACAGACTTGTCCAAAAATGTCTAATATGTATAGACTCTGCAATAAAGAATAGTGATCAGTGCCTTTTTAAATGTATTTTGAACAATAAGGGATTCAACTTAAAGAAGAGGACTTAAGGAAGGACTGAAATTTGCAGTGCTCATGCCTGTACAGATGGCCTTCCAAACAGAAGGGCTTTAAACTCATCATTCAATGCTGTCTCAGTGAGAATAAGAAGAATCAGATCAGACAAAATAATTAATAAACATGCCTAAAATACTTGGCACTTCAGGAATTTATCTGTTAATTCTATGGCAAAAAGTCGAAACAAAATTGGTACTCTTCAGTTTTTCTACAGCTATTGATACTATGTAATATACTTCACATATTGCCAAAAGATGCAATGTCTTTCACTATTTTAGGGAAAAGAGAATGAAATTAAAAGACATTGGTATTGCTAGAAGCTGGAAAGATGGCTAGTCAGAGGGATGTGCTGACAATGCAACTATTAATATTCTGCTTTATTGGGTGTTCAGTAATCCTACCTCCTCGTGGTGCACCTGGGTAATGCTAAGCAAATTACAGCTATGGCAAAGAACAACTAGTAAAATGCAGCCTAATTGATAGTATAATTTGAGCTCTTTATTTGAAAGCTAGAGAAAAAATTATGCATATCAGCATCCCCAAAGGCCACTAGCAACCAACCATATTCTGCTTTCATGATGAAAATGGATTGAATCTGAAGTATCTGAATGGATGATACACATGCAGTGCATAATGTTTTACTTGGCACATAAGTCAGTCCTGGTGATGTAGTGATAACCATACTTGCCTGCTAAACCCAAGATTGAGGGTTCAAACCCAGCCAGGATCGATGGAGTTAAAAATCCTTCAGGAGGGAAATAAGGCCAAGGGTCACATGGCATACATTTATGGATGAAGGAGAACCTCAAGCCTGAAAGAAGAGGCCTCTGAGCAAAATTTGTAAGCCATTTAGTACCCTGAATAGAATGGGACGCTGATGACCTGAGAAGTTAAAGAGCATCCATAAAATTAACCAAACCCCTCATACGTCACTAGCTATCTCTCTAGCTCCCATATTTTAGCAGCATTTGATAGGCTAACACATATTTTAGTTAACTATTTGTGGCATCTAAACAGAATAAAAATAATTAAAGCAATGAGCACATGAATAGCATTTGCTCATAGTGTCATAATCACATATCTGTATTGTTGAACTGATAACATCTGCATGACCTTGATGATGAGCCAAAATATAAATTCATTTAGATTTGAAATAAAATGTCAGATTGGCCAGGGCTCAAGTAGCAAATCTTTGGCTTTTCATAACAATGCTTTTAACACCTAAGCAACCAAGTCCTGTCTGACCATAGCTGCAAATCTCCCCCATCCAAGGGTATCCAAGGGTATTATATCCTGGACACCTTGAATTTTTTCTCATTAAAGAAATGTTATCCCAAGAGGCAACTCAAGGCCTTTGAACCTTTTAGCCCAAGCTTTATAGATAACCACACTAAAAGGGTAACTTATATTAAATGTGATTATAAATCTTAGACTTATATAAAGCTTGCATTAAAAAATCACATTTAATATATTTTAAATTTATTTATAAAAATGCATAAAATTTAAAGATAATATAATGTCATAATTTATTCCTAAATGTGAACCTGGCATTTTATATGAATATATAGGAATGAAGAGTAGTAATGGCCATATTTAAAGTTTTATTTTCTAAAAACTTATAAATTGACTTATTAACCTCTAGCATTTCATCATAGCTACTTCACACCAAATCATTTGGGTGTTTTACATGCTGTTATTTAAGAATGTGCATGTGCATATATTTTTCTTACATATAAATATCATTCTTCCACATTTGAAAATAGATCAGTGGTGATGGTGGTGCCCAATTTATTTACTGACTTATTTATTTATTATTTTATTTATATCAACAGAGCTAAGGCTACAGGAAGTTTTTTCCCCTTAACTAATCTTCTAAAAATATTTATATACCGGACATAAAATAAAACTATAATATTTTATAAGATTATTTATTTATATTGCTAAATCTCTCAGTATAACCGAATTAAATTCAGTATAACTAATATAAATGTAAGAAATAAATAAAAAAAATAAAGAAAAATATACTGTCCATTAAATACATCACAAAAACTGTGATGTGGATGTATTTAAGAATGAAAGAATCTCTCTATCACAACAGAATTTTTACACTTCATTGACCTTTTCTTAATACATTTAAAATAGATTTCATTCAGAAGATGAAAGAACAAGTTATGTCTTGTAAATCAGCTAGGTACTAATTAAAACTGTGTATTTTCCTACCTGTATATTTTACAAAATTATATACTGCACTAGGATTGCCAACCAACCTAATTTTTTTAAATATACATGCCTCTGTGAGAAAAATTTTCCAGACTCCATAATGTCCGGAATTTTTCAATTTACACAATTTTTCTAATAGGTCTTGCATTATAAACTGTATCACAACAATGGTGAAGTTTTCCATCTCTCTCAATGTTGCTTGCTGGAGGAAAACAATGGTTTTAAGATGATATAATAAAATGGCATGAATGATAACTGAGAAAAGTTGTACTTAAGATCATATGAACTTACTTGGAGGTTCTCAGACAAAGAAATATCACAGTGTACAAGCACAATGAATCTTGTCTTGAATTTTTTGTCTTAGTCTTCCTTTTAAAAATTTTACTGTGTCCACTCTTTGTTATCTGCTTTTAATGTATATTTGAAATATTCAGTATTAAAAAATGTCTATAATTGCATTAGACTTAAATATTCTGTGGTTTATATATTGGTTATTGTAGTAGCCTTCTATTACATTGCAGCATATCATGCATCACAAACATGTTCTTCTGGATTTCCTCTTAGGTTGCAACCCATACAAAGCAGCAATAATGATGTCTGTAATATCTCTCTGGGAGAATTGGTAACCTAATACTGCATGAACATAGATTTTCAAGTATTGTGGATTCAAATGTAATAATAATAATAATAATAATAATAATAATAATAATAATAATAATAATAATAATAATAATAATAATAATATCAACATACCTTTTATCTGAAATACATTTGTAATTTTTTTTTATCCCCATTAGCAAAAGTTTGCCTTTATAATATTTGCCACCATCAGTAATATGCTATCGTGCTAAATATTACTTAATTGAAATGTTTATATTTAGGTAAATCATAGTATATATTCATGCATGTTCTATCTTCTTTTTATAAATTTGTTGTTCTAAATAATTATAATTCATTGTTATACATAGTTTTGTTGGAATCACTAAGACATTAAACTAAAGTAAAGCACAAATGTAATTTAAAAATAAACCAATATCTATGCAAGATAAAATACATTACTCACAAAAAATTGCATGTATATAAATTGATATGTATAAAGACATTGAGTAGGATATTCTGTGGTCCCAAAAAATATTTTTGCTTACATCATGGCTAAGCTAACAGTCAAGACTAACTGGCACACTCAAAATCATGTGACAGAGATGCTAGATTAATGAGATTTCCACTGCAGTTTGCTCTAGTTCAACCTTTAGTTTAGTTCTTTGAATTTGTAATAGTTTTCTATATTTAGGGCTGCCTTTGGAATAAACCCATCAAAGCCTCCAATGCAAGGATCATAATCTCATTAAAGTAATTATGCCAAATAAATGCTGTTATAGTATGAAAGAAAATAAATAATAGAAATACTTCATATGCATACAAAATTGTCAGCATTTTGAGTTGGGTCTGTGTCAATTGTAAGAAATGTATAAAACATTTGTTAAACTTTTTGTAATGAGAGGCTGAAATAAATTTTCTAATATTCTAATTCTTGTCAGCATTTATATGCTTCAATATTAGAATAAAAGAAAAGAATAAAAATATTCACTTACCGCCATCATGGCTAAGGCTGCTATAGTGAGACCAAATCTTATTGGGACAGAATCAGTATTGCCAGCATTACGCCAATCAAAAACTGCGCAAACCACTAAGAGCAGGATAGCCGTGATAATCAATTCTGTCAACATGGCCTGTAATGCTGTGAGACCATCAGCAGGTTGGGTGACACACAAGGCTGCATTGCTCTCGTTACGTAGTGCATGGGCTGGCAGCACAGACTATAACAAAAAACTGGCAGATTTAGCTTATTATATAGATGCAAATGCTTTCAATCTGTGCTAATGCAAATATAAAGAGACTTAAGAAAAGGGAAATAAATTTTGAAAAGCACTATCAGTATCACTGAAATCAGTTTGATATTTTACAATTTAAGAAGATACATAGTTTAGAGTGCACACTAGGCTATCATATTTCATCATTAACACAATAATATAATTTACTTTAGCAAATATTTATTAACAGCAATAACAATAATCAGAATGGAAGCATGCCACATACCAGTGGAGTAGGACATATGTACCCCTAACTCAAGTGCAAAGAGTTATTTTAAAAAATTCATAATTATAATTAAAATGAACACATACATTTATGAAAAATGATATTGGAAATGTTATTATACTGCCTACACATTTTTTATATCTTTTGAGAAATTTTGCATTCACCCATATTAGTTCCTGAATTACTACAATTTCTCACTATATATTCTCCTTGAGTTTTTCCAAGTGTGCAGGTTATTCAAATTCCCACAAAGGCAAAAACAAGTTTATTTCAGAAAAGTTGCAAGGATACTCTTGAACTTCTAAATGGTAGCGGTAGAATGAAATTTGTGAAATGCTACAAACAACTTATCAGTATCTATGCGTAAGAAACACAAATCACATTCACATAAAACACGTTCTTTTATTTAACTAAATTGTTGGATGGTGCCACATGTTGACATGTACATAATTATAGTTCTGATAGCAATCAAATTCTTCCTTGTTTGTTGCAAGCATAGCCCTTCAATATCCTGTTTAGAAACTCTTCATCTGGAACATTTTCTTCAATGAATGTTCTTATGTGTGATCTAATGAAGCATCCCCAGTTGACTTCTTAATGCAGTCATTATTTGATTCATGGCTCTGAATGTTCTTTCAACAGTAGTTTCATACTAAACTTCTTAGCTCTTAACACAATTTGAGATTTCATGATCAATTTTGTGGGTAATTCACTGTCTTTCACATTTGAAGCAAGAAATTTAAATAAATGTAGGCCTCTAAATAATCTTCATCAATATCAGATAAATGTTGGCAAATGTTTCTAACATCTCATTCTATAATTTGCCGAATGTGTTCAAAATTTTCAAAAAATGAAATTCATTGCTTTTTTATTAAATCTTTTAAAAATTTAAATTAAGACCATTTCAGCAAAGCTAATAAGTGAGTAAAAACACTTTTTAATATCACCAATATCTGATTTTATTGATACTTTTATTAAAAACTCATCATTTGTTAAAAAATTTCAGTTTCCCTCTCTCCCCCCAAACCTTCAGAAATTCACTTTAATGGTATATTGTACTTGTAGTTAACTTAAGGAATGCTAACTGAAGATCATTTCCCTGCAAACATTTGCTTAAGTTAAAGGTTGTTCTCAAAATTTCTACCAGTAGTCAAAGAGTTAAAGAAAAAATGATTTCTGCATTTCAAGAAGCATTCTCCCTTCTAAAGAAGCTAAATCCACATGCAAATGCTCACATGTTATCATTATTGACTTATAAACTTTCTTAATTGTGGTGGCAGTATTATAATTACTAAACAAATCTATAATTGTTGGTTCTGGAATTTACAGGATCTTCAAAAAAATTTTTGCAGTTCATGAAGAACAGTCTCTCATTTAAGAGATTAATGGAATAATTTGTATGTTGACTACTTCTATGGTCTACTTCCATTTGTGACTTCTATTCAGAGGCTCTGGTTCAACTTCTGGTGCAGTCAAGCTGTCTAGATAAGGTTTTATTCAGAATTTTTCCTTACCATAAAAAGATGAATATTAGATAGCTTTAAAGCACCAAGGACTCTAAGCATATCACCACCATTTTCAATGAAATAACATAGCAGGCTATGGGCATCTAAACCTCAGAAGTTTGCTTAATACCACCATGCTAGGGGGAATATCCTCAAGTGAATAAAAATAACAGGCTGGCATTGAATGAAAAAAATTATGTATATTATTCAAACAAAAAATTAGGTCCTTTAATTCAATAAAAAAACTATGGCCAGATTTTAGTATTAAGATAATACAATCTTACTATAATTTCATTTCATTTATGTGTTTTCCCACATTCTAGGTACATGTAAATGAATAAAGTTAGAAATATGTAACTTTGAGAAAAAATTATTTCTTGCTCTTACTAAAATTGTATTTAAAGACAAAATCTCTTTTGAACATTATCTCCACAAATGCAATTGTAGCTTCTTTGAAAATCAGCTATCATTTTCTTAGCTAGAATATTAAAAACAAAGAATAAAGCAACTCAGAGCCCAAAGCATCATAGAGCTATAAACGTAATCTTTTTCATTATTATTTTACATTTGTTCTTTAGAAATTAACATAAAATATGTCATATTAAAGTTTATTTTATAATAAGTTCACAATAAAAGCTAAAATTAATTTTGTGTCAGAACTAATGCAGTGAAGCAATTAATTTATTCTTAATTAGATAGTAAGTCAATTTAATACTCTCTGTATAATAATACTCTCATCTGTATAATTAAATGGTAAGTGGAGCATAAGAGTATTAAATTGACTCACTATCTAATTAAGAATAAAGTTCAGAATGCTAGTATTTAAGGACCTATGTAACAATAATTGTCTTCAACTTGTTTATATTTCAAACTGAAATTAAAAGGCAAAAGGAAAAAAATTACAAAGGAATAATCAATCTTTTTTAATACCTATATTAAGTTGAAATGCAAATAAGTAATAGCAATAGAGTATGCTATTGTTACTAGCAATGAACTTTTTATGAGAAATGTTTCAAAAAGAGTTTTGTTATTCCATCTAATAGCTAAATGAAACTTTTAATGTGCTATCTCTGCAGTAGCTGGATTTTGCTGATACCTTGTGACAGCTTGAATACATTTCTTTCATTGGCTTCATATTAATGATATTTACCCTAAGTACACCATATCCTAATGTAGCACCCACACATTGAGAAATGATGTAAACGACTGCCAATGGAATGTTGAGATTCCCAATAACAACTAAGCCTGCAGTTACAGCAGGATTGATGTGGGCTTTGCTGATATGACCAATGATCTGCAACAAAAGGTTTGTTCTGTATCAGTTTCTAATACATATGTATTCACATTTTGTATCATTCATTCCACTAATGATGTATAGCATTCTTTGATTTAATAATTAGCTGATTGCAAATCAAATGTTATGATTAACTAAGTTCCTACTTTAAAGTGCTCATTCAAGTGAACACTGCTTTCATTTGTAGTGTAATCCAATGGTTAAAATTCTTAAAAAAATGATTCTATATTAAATTCTATTTCTAATAACTATTCCACTATTTTAATGCTTCTTAATTCATTCCTATCAAATATATATTTAGATAAGCTGTTGCATACCTGGATGATGAGCATGACAGTAAAACCAAAGCCAAGTCCTACTAGCAAGTGTGGATGTGGTGTACTGGGTAGTCCTGTTACGCCACCCATGCAACCCAGGAACACCAGGATTCCTGTGCCCAGCATCTCAGCAACAATAATTTGGAGCACACGAGTCAGGGACACTGATCCAAACAATGTACTGCTGGAATCTACCAGGCGCCTGAACCCTGTAAAAAAAATTTGTCCCATATTTGAAGCCTTAAATGCTTTTATTTTCAGATAATCTCTCTCTATAAAGCTCTGTATGTGTATCAAATATAAAAGGTTTTACATTGAATTAAAATGCAATATAAAATGTTTATCTGTTTTTAAAGTTCTATAACAATAAGTTTAAATGACCAGTTTCTCACATTTTGTTTTTACTAGACTAATATTAAAAGTGCTGTCTTTGTGGCTAATTTATCACACTTCCTCATGCAAGTTAAGATGTTTTTTCTATGAAAATGACAAGATTAAAGGAAGTCCAGCACTGAAACTATTACTTTTCTGTGCTTACAGCCCTGAATTGCCTGATAACAGTTTTCATAAGGAATAATTTTGCTTCAAAATTATTGGAAAATTGATATTTTTTTCGGATATTGTGCTAACAAGTTATCTACATAATTATGATTTCAATATTTTTGTAACAGTAATTAATTTTCTGCAATTCCATTTAATTTATCATGCTTTTCATGCTCTTAAGCTGTTCTAATTAAATACTGTGATCCATTTCGCATTCCCTCTCTCTCCTTTCCTCCCATGAACACGGTGTAGTAACATCATCCAGTCAATGATGCAATTTATTTTTATATTTGTACTGATTTATTCATTGTAATTGGGCCAGGAGCTAGTGATTATGTGCAGTTAGAACTTAAGGATAATTAACAGATATAACAGTAAAATTATAATTAATAAGAGTGCATTTATTCATAATACAGTAAAAATAGAAATAACACAATGCACAATTCAACATTTTAAAATAAATAATTGCATCACTCAATATTATATTTAAAAATATAGCACTGAAATAACAATGAATTTAAAAGTATTAGGGTGCCTCTAATAATATTTCTCTTACTAAACATTGTTATGGTGTTATGGTGTTCCATTCTTGTAAGAGTTCATATTGTTGCCAAACGAGCATCAGTTACTGTAATACTAATAACTGGAACAGACCTATTTTGGGCCTTTGGTATTGAAGTCTAATTTCTCAGTTTATTTATGGTTTAAAATGCAAAATTTATTATTCTGTGTTCACAAACAAGTCATTTCTGTGAAAACTACTTCCAAGAATAATGAGCAAATCATGTGATTTGACACCTCAAAAGATTGCAGAGATTAAAGCACTGGTTAAAACTGATGCTTTTTAAATATGAAAGATTTTTGAAAGATTGGAGCTATCTAAAGCATCTTTAGGGTGAATTAAGAAGAAAACTGTATTGGGTGTGGAATTAGGCCCTCAAAGAAGGAATAAATGTGACCCAAAACCAATTTTCATCCCAAAGAAAGAATGTTGCTTAAAAAGATTTGTGAAGGAAACAGGTTTTCTAGGGCAAAAGTTTCTCAAAGAATCAGAAGGACAAATACTTGGATTACTGGAAATATGTAAATACACATACAAATTTAAATTTCTTATGAGTTAAAATTCACTTTTAAATCAAACTAAGATTAAACTTTTTATTACTTAAGGTTTGTTTTAGTGATCAGAGCACTTTTGAAATTCTGGCAAACAAAGCTCAATTTTTGCAACAGCATCCTAGTGAAATTTACATGTTGTGTTGTGCAGCCTGTAAAACATTCCATTAAAGCCATCAGTGGTTATGTGGAGGTTTATATCTTCAAGGAGCAATGCACCCATCACAAGGAGGTATTGAGAAGCAGAGAATGGTTCACAAATATGGAGCCATTTATTTTATGCTAGATGGGGCCAAAAGTCATACTAAAATCTGTGATAGCTTTTCCTCAAGAAAAGAATGCTACTTTGTTGCCATAGCCAGAAAATTCACCAGATATGAATCCCATTGAGAGCAATTATTTGTATCTGGGATTTTCACATGAAATATAGTATAATATGACAAATTATTATTACGAAATCACTGAAATTTCACTAATTGTATTCTACTTACTTAGACATGTTTCAAAGGCATTTGCCTCCATCTTCAGCTTGGTCCCACTGGTCGCTTCCCAGTGTGGTATTAAGATGTCGCTCTGTGGCTTTAATGAATTTATTGATGAGGTAACTGTTGTTTGGGAGATCAAAGTTAACCAAAAATTTTTTTTGTTCATAAATATATTTTCTCAAACTATTAATACTATGGGTTTTTGAAGAGCTTTTAGTAATGATTTTTCTGTGTGTTTATATTTTACATTTCTCATCTGTTCCTTAAAATGTATGGTAATATTTTTTTTTTTTTGCCTATTATTTCATGTCACAGTTTTTGCAACTGATTTTGTAAATGCCTGATTGCTTTCCTGGTGGAATTTTGTCTTTTCTGTTGGTGTTTAAATAAATTTAGTTTAAAAAAACACTTAAAGACCATTTTTCGCAAAAAAAACACAAATTCCAAAAGGAACCAAAACCACTAAAAGCTCTTCAAAAACCCATAGAATTAACAGTATGAGAAAATATATTTATAAACAAAATCAAAGATTTTTTGGTTAACTTTGACCTCCAAACAACAGTTACCTCATTAATAAAATTGTTAAAGCCACAGAGCTACATCTTAATACTGAAAGAGGCCAGTGGGACCAGGCTGAAGATGGAGGCAAACGCCTTTGAAACATGTCCAAGGAAGTGGAACAAAATTAGTGAAATTTGAGTGATTTCATAATAATAATTTGTCCCATTGAGAATGTTTGGCAGCTGGTAAAGAAGGAAGTGTGAAAATTTGACTTATTGAGAAGATAATTGAGGTCTGGTATTATAATCTACAAATGCAAGAGAGAATACAATTGTGCATTAGCAGTATGCCAATACAAGTCAAAGCCTTGATAGCTGCCAAAGATGAATTGATTAAGTACTAAATTGTACGCTAAATTGAATATATTTGACAAAATTTAATAAACACAGCTTAATCATCACCATAAGTGTGTATGTTACATTCTAAATTCTTTATAAGTATTAAAAGAAGTCTTAGTTCTCCATTTTAGGCTAGTAAAAACAAAATAAGTGCCATTTTGTCCTCACTATCTCATATTATATTTACATTTCAACGTGTGTCTAATAACATGACCAGGGACTATTTTTAAATTTTCTCATAGAATATCAGACTGCATTACTCAATATCATATTTTAAAACATGGCATTAAAATATTGTTATCTCTAAGATATTTTTAAATCTTCTCAGAAAAAAACAGATCTCAAAGATAACAGCAGGAAATTATTTCAATTGTTTAATTTCTTACTTAAAAGAGAATTAGCCTGCATCCTTTTAATGTTATTCACACTTAATTTTTAACTCATGGTCATTGCTACATAGGAAGATGGCTTCTCTAAATGGCTCATAATATTTCCCTTTGGTTTTGTGCTGTATGTGCTCTAAACAAAAATGATACCCTAGTTTTTATGTCTTGTTTTCCAATGATTCTCAGCATAATACCTTAAAATGTTTGCCCTGTACCCTATCTGAGTATTTTGAATTAAACTCATCTATGACATTCTGAATGTCTGTACAAAAGTTAGACAATTTCAAACTCTGAATTTAAATGACTGCAACATGGAACATGAGTGAGGTTTTCCCATAAGGTGACATGGAAGTCTTAGTCCCATAAGGTCAAACACCAGCTGATCCCTTCCTTGTAGATTTACATTGAGGTTATTCATGTGACAAGTAATATGTGTCAAAGAAAATCGGTATCTCTGAGTTCCTCCTCTGTAGTGTGTGATGGTACAAACTGGGTAGAGAAGTTTGGTATTATCAGATGAATAATCACTGAAGACATTTCCCTGCACTTGAGTCATCCCACCTGATTGTAAAGTTTTAAAATATAGTTTAATAGTTGGGTACGTCTTCCGATATTCAAAACTGTTTTGATATACCCGTGAGAGTAGAAATTCCCCTTGCATTAACGAACAGCAAGACATTTCAAAATAGAGGCATCTAGTTGGTGTCGTTCTCATTGCCTTAACTTCTATATAGGACATTTTGAAAAAATCAACAAACATAATTGTTTTATTCGTATTGTAATTAAGAATCGCATAAATAACACAAACATGCTGGTCCTGTAACAAATGCAGAGATATAGATGAGAGAATGGAACTATTATTTTTGGCAAACATAAAGAAATGTAAATTTTCAATTTTGGTAGATAGTACTAATGTGTTACTAGTTCGAAGTGCTTTAAAAGGACCTTTCACACTTTGAAAATAGTCTCATTTGCGGTATTGATTACTGTAAAATAAATTAGGGAACGAAGTGAGGTGAATATTGACCAGGATTCATGAAAGTAAGAGAGCGAATATGGTAATGAAACTTTCGGTGGATAAAATTTAGAGTCACAATTTGCAAATGTGAAGAAAAAAGAAAAGGGTTTTTATGCTTTTCTCCATAATGTTCAAGTAAAATTAGTGTCAATAAAAGTAAAAAATTATTATCAACAAAAAATTCTCAACTCAAGAGGATATTAAGGGCGAAGTCATAATTTCACATTTGCAGTTTCTCGGGTTACTGGTTTCGATGACTTTCGACTTCAAAATTACAAAAATACTGCAGAACCATTATTATACAAACCTGTTCTGCAAATGCATACTCAAAAATAAAACGACCTTTGAGTACAAGTGAAATGCTTAACTTATACAGGTGTCTACTTACAGGCTAAGGTTCTAATAAAAGCCGCAAATCTCAATTTAATTCCAATTTCATTTATTATTGTTGGTTTTTCGTCTTCTTTTTTTTACTACATCCTTTAACACCATTAACTTTAGGTCAATAGTTCAAAATGCTTAAAGCAAATTATTTCTTGATTGACTAAATTTAAATGTTAAACAAATTGATTGAAGGTGCACATAATATTTTGACGTTTTCTCTAAAATATCACCCAAATAATATATTAGTTTCACATAATATAAGGTTATTCTCTATTGCTACATCAAGGTATTTTAAAGTTTAAGGGAATGTTTTGTTTTAAATAATTGCAGTCGTCTATCTATACGCATTTATTTTTATTGCTTAGGTTTAGCTCTTCTCTTCATTTAGACTACTTCCAATTTGTTTCGTTAATTAATTAAATAAGAAATCATTCATTATTTATACTGTGTGATATCAGGCAGAAAGTTCTAAAAGATTCTTAATGTCCTATACTCTCCATAGAAAAAAGTGATGCCGCTCCTAGTTACTGAATATTTATTAAACTTCAATGCTAAACTTTTCCTAGCTTTTCGTTTACTTCAGCATTTTCCTCCCTTCACTCATCGTAAGAGGACCTACGTGATGCAACGCAGATAGCAGCTGTTCTCAAAGCGCCAGCCATTCCACGCGCGGCTTGGCACTTCTTGGAATGCGGTTTCTGGACCATCGCTTCATTTTCCGCGTGCGATAGGCCACGTTGTGTTCTAACGTGTGTTCTTATGAACCTTTCATGAAATGTTTACAGTTGTAACATTCTTCAAGCATTCAAGACCGGTTTCGTCATTGAAAATGATAATTGCCAGGCTATTTTGCAGTGTTTAAATTAAATTAAAATCAAAACCAAAACTTTCGCTGACGCCATGGCTAGCAACATTAATGCACTGAGATAATGGATTTTAACACTACACATTAAACATTACTGAAGAAACCCTCCCAAATAGTTAAATATGTAACAAATCATTATTCCTAGTAGGTTAAACATTTAATAATACTGTTGTTTCCCCCCCCCCCCAAAAGAGTTTTTTTAATATGTCTATAGATCTTATCTTCATTATTTAAGCTATTTTCAATATAACGATAATTTTTTCTACTCTTTCTCTATTTTACTTGACTAAAACTAAAAATATTACAGCTTCCCTTATCTTAACTTTCTACCTCCCAGACATGTTTTTCAGACCAGGATCAAGGATAGGGAAGTTCTTGTAAAGTTAAATTTCAGTAATTTGGGCATCTTGTTTTTCAGCGCTACAAAGTAGAAGAAGCAATCTCGTGTTTCTCAGAGCAATGTATGTAATTAAGAGCGTCAGTAGAAAATTTGCTGGAGAAAAGCAAATGGCCGGTTTGCATTTGCAGGTAAAAACATTTAGTAACCGGTTTTTGCAAATAGTGCGTCTGGACATCAAGTTGAAGTAACTAATAACTAATCAATATTAGGCTTGGGCTAAGCTATACCTCAGCATGTATAGAAACCGGACTTTTCTCAATATGAAAACGTGCAATTGCAGCTTCTGTACCATCGCTGGCCAACATCTTAACGGTAAAGTTTAAAATAGGAAGATAATCAGGCCAAAATTTTACCCTGTTTGTTTATTTGGTTTATTTATGGACGCTCTTTAACATCTCAGGTCATCAGCGTCCCATTCAAACCAGGACATGAAACGGCCGACAAATTTTGTTTAGAGGCTTCTGCTTTCAGACTTGAGGTTCTTTATCGTGCCGTAAATGTACGACACGGGACCCACGGCTTTACTTCCCTTCCGAAGTAAGCCATACTTAGGATTTTTACGCCTGAAAAAAAGCCATCGCTCCTGGCCGGGTTTGAACCCGCGATCTTGGGTTTAGAAGGCACGTATGGTTACCACTACGCCACCAGGACCGGCCAAAATTTGACCTTAGCAATGTTAAGGTTAAACTCTACATTTGTAAAAAATTCAAATCGTGCGAAAGCGATTTGCTTTAATCGATTCTCTATTCCACTTTGGCATCATCTGAATAAACGACAAATTAATATGATTCAATATTAATACAAGTTTGATATTGCAAGATTATAGCAGTGAATGCATCTTTTTGTGGCGAGATTTTTAGCCGCGTTCGACCTTGGTAGCTCCTGTAAGCTAATAATGTCAAAATTGATGACAGAACATTAATGATAATTTTATGAATTCAAAGCTCTTAATATGAAGGAAAAAAAGTATTTCTGAGATGTGTGGGAGCTGAACATTGATATTCTTAATACTAAGTATTATGCATTTCACCATTTTGAATTTATGGGATGTTTTTAAATGTGTTTCAAAAATCACATTGCACAAATATCCTTTATTAAATCCGTCAGTTATTTGACAGTTTAATTAAATTGTCGTTATATCTGCCTTCCTATCACATTGCTTGAATTAATTATTTTAAAGAACTTCTGCTAGGTGGCCTTCAAATCATTGCCTTGTAGCACATCGCTTTTATATATGAACGAGTTTGACGTAGCTGCTAATGGGTCAGCTAACTAAATAAAACGTGCTGAAACGCCCGCACTGCATATATAACACTGTCTTAACGCCGATTTGGTCCTCTATTATGATGAATGGTATTTCCCCATTGCTAGATTTCAAATTAATTATTGAGTTTAATATTATAGGAATATTATTTCATCATTGATAGCCAAATCTTATCCGTAAAGTATATCAATCTACTTACAACGCATGTACGTACATGTCGTTTTAGATTTGCCCTGCAAAAGTTACTGCATTTTGGCGTACGCGATTCTGACTAATTGTAATGGTAATGATCACTAAACTCGTGTTTTAGGACTAATTAGTCGTCGCTCAAAATGTGTTGAAAAGCACATGTTCCCTTTTGTGTTAGGTTTTATTGCGAAAACTCAATAGACAGAGAGCCTTTGGTTAATAAAGACTAAAAACTGCACTTCCGTTTCAAAGTATGAAGCTTCAAAGTTTCGCGCTTGTCATTTTTTCTCGGGTCCACACGTCAGTAAAATAAACAAAAAAAATGCATAAGTAGTTCACCGTAAACAAAAACATGTAAACAACTGCTATTATTGATTATGTAACAGATTAATTCTGTAAAATATCTGAACATGTGCTATGCAAGTCGTCATGACTTTCAAGTTCCTAGGCCACCAAGTGAATTTATCCGAGATGAAGCACTGAGCGCTCCGTAAACAAGCATACATAATCAGTACTCCATGATAAAGCGTCAGTTAAAAATATAGAGATAATGTTCATTTTTAATCTACAATGAATGTATAAAATAATTTTCAAATTCATTTACACTATTCCATCATCAAATCTTCAGAGGCAGTTTTAGCTACTTCTTCCTCCAAGAATTGCTCTTCTTTTATTATAAGTCCTTCAAATAGGCGCGCAATAGAAATAATCGATTAAGATAGCCTATTATCTCCGGTACAATTCCCGAAGTAGCTTTTTATCCTTTTAGTGCCGAAAGAATAATTTAATTGAAGACATGCTGACGTAATTCTATGCAAAATATACAGGGGTGATTTATTAAAAACTTCTTTTCAACATTAAGTTAGTGCTCAATAGTTATCTAGCTCCGACTTTGAAACTATTTGTTATTTTATATTATAATGAGCTCATTTTTAGCGAATGCTGCCAAAGACTAATGAAAATCTTTAGAATGCTGTCCATAGCTTTTATTTGACAATAAATCAAATAACTGCATCGTACAACAATCTAAAAATTGACAACCCAAATGACCGTAAATATTATCATACTGCGTTTATAGCTGAAGTTATTACTCTTTCAAGGTTTTCCAACTCGAGACCCTTGCTCCTTGGCAAACCTCTTCACTATTGTCGCCTAATACGGCTACTGGGCAACAAAACTGATGTTTGTTTCTATACACAGCATTCACAAATACTGTGAAAATTCAATCAGAAATTTAGAACGTTTGGAGGATATTGAAAAAATGCTGTAGATCTGTTAAACGTTTTAAACACCTCACGCTCAGGGGGTCTTGACACCATTTCTCAATTGCTACAAAATTAAAACCTAAATTTCTGACCTAATAGCTGATTAAAGTTGAATCATTAATTTTGCATTAGATTAGAAATTCCACTAAAAACAATGAAAGTGTCTAAATACTCCGCTAATAGAGCACCATACTCAGCGGTGTTAGTTTAGCAAATTCGCCGTAAATTGCCCTGGTTATTTTGAATTTTCTATTTCGTCATGACCTTGAAAGGCCAACTCTTAATACTCAGGAAAAGCACTGCAGTGACAAGTCTTATGTCCCTATTCTACTTTACCTTTTAATTGTGTAAGGATATTTCCTTTTTAAACTAGTCCTCAAGGGCATTCTTTATTCTATCTTCCCCCAAAACAGCTGTGAACTTTCATGGTTAATAGCCATTTCCTGAATGCATGAACCCAGCTTTGGTCAAATAATATTTCTATATTTTCTAAATACCAGACAATACCAGCAAAAGAAAAGAGTACAACATTACAAACAAGCCATTTATTTTTTATTAAATTTGTTGATCTTATGGATCAATTTTGGTGTTGATCTACATTACTTATAGTATGAAAAACATTGGATCAAAAGAATTTGAATAAACACTCTTTTACAACACACGTCAATACTATTGCTAAAATCTGAATATTCACTTAAGTACATAATCAAAAAACTGAAAACTGTAATAATAATACTGCAAAGATGACCCTCTTTTGTTTGTTGTAATATTTTAATGGCAGGTTATTTCTTTAATTAAATACTTCGTTAATAAACTTATTTAGATATTTCAAAAGGAATGAGAGTGCATTTGAGATTAATTTATTATTTATAGTCGCAGCATTAATATAATGATATACGATATTCAAATAATTACTTGTTTTTTATTTCTAATAAGTTTACTCTGTGTAATTTATGTAATTATGTTTATAATTATTTCGTAAGTGTTTAACGTCAAGGTCTAAGTTGATAAAGAAAATTTCGAAACATTACTCGAAATATTTGTAAGAAGTGCTGCTCTAACCAGCCCTCTCCCTCTAATGGAAACACTTATCTACTATATATTACGATAAAAGAAAAATTGTTGAAGTAGCTCCCAAATTTATTTAACTGCAGAATTTCAACCGCATAACAAAATCTCTCCTTTAGACATTCATTAAAAAATACAGAGGTGCCCATTGTGCGATTTTTTTTTTTTTTTTGAGTAGTGTTTAACGCCCGTTTTTACTACTGAGGCACCACAGGCGGTGGGCACTGGTGATACATGTAATGAAATGATATATTGGGAAAGGATTTTTTTTTAAGGAAGGAAGCGTTCCAGGCCTAAGTTTAGGTACCTCCCCGGCATTTGCCAGTTATGAAGACTGAGGAAAACCTGGAAAAAACCCCAGTCAGGGAGGACGGTCCTGGCGGGATTCGAACCGCAGACCTCCCGCTCACGAGTCCGTGCCTTAACGACCTCGGCCACCCGTGGCGGTCTGCATTGTGCGATGATCACCGCAATATACATTAACATTTGAATCTTTTGATTGCTGAACTGTAAACAATTAAATACATAAAAATAGTACAAGTTGCTGTTTAAGTACCACAAATAAAAATACAGGGTGACTCGCATAAAACACCAATAAAAGGAATGGCTATAACTTAAAACATTTATGCAAAAGGTAAATAAATTAACTTAGGTTTGGTAGAACTGATGTTGCAGTTCGTGTAACGATGGTTGTAATGGAGACTAAGTTTGAGAAATGAATAAATAACAAATTGTTAATTTTGTAAAACATTTTGTGGAAATGTAAACGACAGTTTTATCGAAAATATAATCTTCAAAGACACGATCTCTTCCTGATTAAGAAAATAATTGCCTGGGTTACAAAGTTCAAGCGAAGAGGAAATTTGTTACCAAAAACTTGTAGATATTCTAAGAAACAAATGTCTGAAGAGAATATTGAAAGTATTCCAGTCTACTTTACAAGTAGTCCGAGAAAAACAATTCTAAAAGCTGGTTTACAACTGCAGCTTCCTCGCAGTTCATAATGTTGTGCTTAAAAATTCAAATAACACAGTGAATCGAGCCCGTCGAAAAAGACAAAAGCCTGAGGTTATGTGGAGAGTGTCTCGGACAAAATTAACGAAACAATTCATACTTAGATCATGTGTGTTTCGCTGACGAGTCCACATATCAGACCCAGATGTTTTATGTACGACAGACTTTACGTTTATGGAAACTTATTTGCCGCGAGTGAAACTTACAGATGAGTGCCGAGGCGTGTGAACTGAAAGTCGAGCTTATAACGAGTACTTCGAACTGGTGTATCTTGTAGTATGTAGATCTTTTAACTGCGTACTGAGGAATGAGAAATGCGAACTGAATTGCTTATCTCTAACAGCGTGTAAAACTTCAAACTGCTCAATAAGTACTGACAACTGCGTGTGTCTTATAACTGCCTCTCGCGGCGAGTAGAACTTATGCCTGCCTGTCTCGCCGCGTGTGGAACTTGGAACTGAGTGCCCCAGTTGAATAATCGCTTCCTTATATATTAAATTCAAATCAAGTAATCGATGACGATTTCCACGTGGTCACAAAGGCACGCGCAATCTTCGCGCCTATCTTTAAAAGTTGGAACATAAATTTTCCATCGATTGGTTCAAGCTCACCTACTCCACGTGCCATTCGCTATTTTTGAAAGTTTAAAACATTTTGTTAGCTTTGGCCATTTTAAAGAGCTAACAGTTACAACGCCCGTTGGGTTCAGAGACCTCAAGAGTTTTAAAGTCCTCAGGTTTATTAACCTTGCTACAACATACCTTTTAAAAAAAGAAAGAGGCTTCATACGCAACCCTCGGATTACTTCCTTTTAATGGAGGTTTAACGACCCTTTTGTTGGCTTTCTAGGCTTCCGTAACAAAACACCAAGGAGCTTTCTGTTCTGTACAATTTTTAAATTGAATTTAAAGCTTATGAAACACATAGACATATTTTATTAGTAATTCCAATCTAAAATAGGATTGGATTTACATAAATATACATTATAATTATATTTGTAGCAGTGGGTCGGAGGAGCTCTTTCATTCAGATATTCAAAGTTCAAGACCATAAAAAGTCGTCCCCCACTAAAGAAGGCTGCATGAAACAGAAACCATTAGTGTAAAAGAAAAAATAACTTAAACTAAAGGAGCTGTGATGAGCAAACAGCAAACTAATCGAAAGTGGAGGTACCAATCTCGTAATTCCGAACATTATCAGCCACATGTGCCGACCGAGCAAATTCAGCATTATAATTCGCTAACAGACGATTGAATGAACTATTAAGTGCATCACGGATTGACATTAGAGCATGTTTATGCAATAGGAAATAAGCTGTCAATAGAATAGAAGAAAAACCTAGATATACCGTAGTTGTAGAGCAGCTAGCAACTTTTAGGGAAAATTAGTGCGGCTCCAGAGGGAAGGCATTATATCCCAAGCGGATGACGACTGCAGCATATTTCGCCAGCGCCTGTTGTAAAAAGTAGTTCAGTGTTTTATGTAGTGGAGCCAAGATCCATGACTTGCCAGTTACCATTAGAATCAACCATAGGACAACATAACAAAACAATAGATTTATAGAGGCATAGGAGAAAAGTAACACGAGTTCCTCAGGACCCAAAAAACCGTATAAAGTAAGAGGGTAACATGGGGATTTTAATTTAAATTAAGATTTTAAGATTAAGCTAAAAATTGGACCTTTCCTTGTCACCTACGTCTCGCTCAACGACGACTGAGAATAAAACAAAGACACTGCTTTCTCGGCATTTCCGAAATTCCATATATATGTGGCTCATTACTAAGAGGGAAATTGCCGCAATAGTCTGTCCTTTCCTATACAGTGAGTGGATAACGGCCTCAGCTAATAAGAGTCGAGTATGCGGTAAAATTATGCCTCAAGACAACTGATTTAAATAAGATAAAGTTCTTGGAGTAAACCGGAGGTCTTCCGAAATTACTGGCAGTGAGGACAGCGTACGCTAATATTCCACCGGTTTCCACACCGCTTACAGGGAGCGAGATAGTGGAATAGGAGTTTGCTAGTGAATATGTCTTTACGTAGGCATATTAAAGAAATAAGGGAGGTAGTTTGGTGGAAGAAAACCAGAAATTTGCTGTTTTATCACTTAACATCACTGTAAATGTAAATAAGTATTCAAATAAATGGCGAAATAACGCGAGGTATTAATGTCTGCATTACTCGTGATGCTATTTTAAGGAAAAGTAGAGAACTGCGTGTAACGGTTAAGGGATAAGAAGCTGCGACTCAACGCAACTCTGGAAGGAAAAAGTACTTCACCTGTGGATGCGTGTATAAATTTAAAGCTCAAAGAATTTAATGCTTTTCTTATCTCTAATTACAATTTCAGATAGGAGTTCCTTTACGGTTATTCAAGACGGGTACATGTTTATGGACGATAAGACGGCTACTGCTGCTGATATATATAGCAGAAATCTGACTGCTTATAAGGCTGAAAGAATTGAATGGGACAGTTTTAAACATAGATCTCGCAATATCAAGTCTGATTCTGTTCTTCCAATTGACGTCTCCACATTGCTAGTGACCGAGGTCGTCAAGACGCGTCTAGGGCTCGATTCCCATCAGGACCATCCTCCTTGACTGAGGTTTTTTCCAGGTTTTCCTCAGTCCTCAAAATGGCAAACGCCGGGGAGGTACCCCAAACTTAGGTCTGGAACGCTTCCTTCCTTAAAAATAAAAAGATTTTCCCCCAAAATATCATTTCATCTCACGTTATCATCTAGGTCCACCTTCTGTGATGCCTCAGTAGTAAGAACTGGCGTCAAACGATATAAAAATACTGCTAGTGTGAAACAAATTATATTTCTATATAAACGAGCCTCTATACAGTTAGCGGTTAAACTAGAAGCCTGGGTCATAAGTACTTGTAGCATTACGAGCCGCCTCTCAAGGAATTAATCTCTCATACCTTGGTTCTGTTCTTCCTCGTACGAACACCTGTGGTTAGGAACTGTACTAAGAACGACTCTAAGCTACGAAGAACGATTTCCAGAAATGTACTAAAGCTCGCGAAATGACCTCGCATATGCGAATCTGACTCTCCAAGCCAAGATGACTTGCAACTGTTCTCGGTGTAAACAGCTAGAGAACCCATATTAACACGAGCACAGTTAAGTGCAAAAGTTATTATATCTCTTGAACAATATATGTTTTATTTGAGCTTGAACTGCTCCATAAATAACATTTCCTTTGTAATTGTTGTAAATCGTTATACTTACTATGAAATATTTGTTCTTGAAGAATATAAGGTAAATGTTTTTATAGATTAACATTAGAAAGAAGATTGTAACAATTTTATTTGAAATATGAGTTATTCATTATATGTTTGCATTTAAAACTGACTTTCATGAATACGAAACAATTAAATTAATCCCCCTTCCCCATTTGACGGTATTTCGCTTAGTTTCCTATTTAAGAAAATGCCCAGGTCTAGCCCAGTTTTGTCTATTTACAATTAAGTCGCAACATGCCAGTCTCCTCCTGTTAATAATCAAAAATGAATCCGGAAGATATTTTATCCTAGCGCACTTAGCCAAATGGGCAAATCCTTCTGCCTTCCTCGTCAACAACCTTGTGTGCCTTCCAGCCTCCCACTCTAAGCCATGCTATTCGCGACCTCTGTTTTATGCCTAGCTCCATGAACGATCTTGCGACCCATACGACAATGTGCAAAATACGTATACCTAGTTTAATGGAAATAATAACCACTACCACTATTACTACGAAGAATGTTACGAGTTTTCAAATTCAATGCTGCCCTAACAAATAACCTCGTCCGTATTTCCGCTCTAACTATGCAAAATCCTTGCATTCAAAATACATATGGACAAACTAAAGAAAACATATAACAGTCTTAATGCACATTTAAGAAAAATCGCAACGGTCTAATATTTACATTTTTGTTCACAGAACGGATTTCCTTGGCGATGATTGCTTGCTTAATTTTCTTCTGTCACAAGTTTATACTGTAAACCTGGCATCTGCAATGTTTGGCAATGGGATGTAACAAAACGTGATAAAGCAATGAATGTATTTAGAATTGTTATTATTTGTGTAATGGCTCCGGTAAACGGTTAAAAAATAAAAATAGCGTAGTTGGTTAAAGGCGTAGAGTTTAACTCCTAAAAAGAATTAAGAAAAATATTGGGTAAAGTCATAAATATACGCCAGGAATGGGTAGAAAATGAAGGCAGGCAGTTCAAACATCTCCTTTCGTGATAAGTTTCAATTTAAATTACCAATTCTTGTGTTGTCCCGCCCGACCAACTCTACGAGTAGCCCGGCTGGCTTATCGGGCAATACAATCACCTCCGCTGCATTGGTCATCAGCAAAGCCCTGCGTTTGGATACCGAGAAGCATCCAAAAGCTCCGCAACAACACGTTACACTAACTGTGCATGTAGTATTGCTTGGCGGCAACCCACCTTCCTGACAGCTCTACTGCAGGAAAAAGAGGGAATGGTTTGGCTCACCACGCTCTCCATTCAAAGGGAAAGGTCTATGATGAACACTTAACGTATCCAAAGTGACCAAAGGCAGGACTCTAGTCATCATTGATAGTTGAATGACCTTGTACATAATTTTGTAATCCTGAAAGAAACAGTAGAAACGAAATACTTAAAATTAAATAATATTTTTATTTATTTGTTTTATGAGGAGATTTTAGATCAAACTCTTGAATTGAAAAGCGCAAACACTTGGACTTCTATGGTGAGACATTTAAATCTATGCAACACCTTATTGTTGACTATTATGTGAGGATGAGCCCGTGCAAAAAGGTTCTACTGAAGTCAGTTATTCCACAGGTGGAAAATTATGACGGATTGAATAAGTTTAAATGAATTGTTACTGAAATTCTAGTTCAATTTTTATAATTCACTATATTTAAAAATATTCGTTAACATATTGTATTGTATTTGTATTTTAAGTATTTTGTGAGCAAATCGTTTAATAAAGACGGAGAGTTCAATTGCTGCTAACTGCAACATACACTTGAAGACCAGAAAAGCACACTTAACATACCCTCTCTAATCTAAAGCACGTTACATGCCTTGCTGATGGTCCCAACCACGTTGCTGAAACAATACGCTCTGGATACTTCGAAGGTAAGTTAAAATTTTATTTTAGATAAGTTTAATGCTCAGAGAATTATAAAAGATAAAAAAAAAATAGTCTACAAATCCTTTAAAAATATGTTTTCTACTTTTATTCTATAATAAAGGGCTTTTTGAATCTGCGACCGATCCGGTATAAGAGTATTAGAGATTCCAATCACCTCTATAGTAAGAATTTTTATATTTTCCGTTTTATCACTTCCAATTTGTCACTCTTAGTGCAATTGCTTTTATGAAACCTCAGCAGAACAGCCATTGAAGTAATTTTCAGTGCTTTTTTGGACATAGACATCAGGGTGCACAGAAATCCATAGGCCAGCAATTAAAATCGTTTTGCAGAGACGCCAGATGCACAAATTCAAGATATAATTCAACGTTCCAAGTAACATATATAGTATGTGGAATAAGTTAATAATTTTACATATAATCAATATTGTAGGTTTTCATGCGTCAGTTGTCTTCAATTTGTTACCAAAGAGCTTAAATGATAAAATAAAACAGCATACCAGTAAATCGTTAATTTGGACCTTCATCTATTCGACTGTTGGGGAAAGTTAAAATGACGGACGAGATATTCATAGTTTTAAGCGCATTTTATTCATTTTTATCATTTTATTCCTTAAATATTCAAAATAAATATAACTGGAGCTGCCGATTCTGTAAAGATAAAATTATGGATTTCCCCAATATATTACTACAGTTAATTTCGATGCTGTGAAATCATTATAAAAGTAAATGTATGCTTGTTCGCTTCCTTCTAGTAAAGTAAAAGGTTGTAAAGATTGAAATTCAAAATGCTACAGATGTTTTAATCCATTTAGATAGTAAGAGTTTTCAAACTGTTGTTGCAGTTTGTATCAAACAACCATAACTAGTATTCCAGAACAAAAGTGTGTAGCAGATTTTATTTGTATCAAAACAAAACTTTCAAATCTGTCAGCTGCAATACGAAACAGTCCGCCTACCTCTGGTAAATTCATCGTCAATTATTGAGAATTCATAGTTCCCTAATTTCTGTTGCAAGATTTGTGGGTTTAGGATTTAATAAGCTAGACAAAGAGAGCTAATTAAACCAATATTACAACTTACTTTGTTTTATAAATAAAATTTAATAACGGGAAAACTTGAATAGAGAACACGCGAATTTCCTCATTCACGCCTATCTCCAGAATGTCTTTTTGAGATAAAACATTCTTAGTTACAAAACATGTTAACGTACAAGCGCTGCAATTTGACGGAAGATAAGTTTTTTTATATGGCCTGTAGGAATTCAAGTAAAGTTAGTTGAAACAATTTTGACTGTGCATTTATTTTTTGTTTTAACGTGTGTGCGTGTGCGTGCATGCACATTTAGAAAGTTGATTCCGCAAAGAAAAGCTTGTTCTAATAATAAACATAACTCCGAAGAAACAGTCAATACATTTTAAACACAAAGTTTGCAGAATCTTCAATATTGAGCTTTTAAGCACAGTGTTTCGGAGCAAGGTTAATACGCACTCTATGGATTACAATGCCTACTGACATATGCAGCAACACTTCCTGTTGAAATGAAATTGACCATTTTTATATCGCTGAAATACAGGGCATTTTAGAGCAACTTCAATACCAGAAATCACAATTAAAAATATATGGCACTATGTTTAAATCTCTAATAGAGTAAACAAGAATTTCAGCTGAGCCTCATATACAAGTACTTTTTTGTTCTTTCTAGGGCGTTTTTCCTTTAAGTTTTCCTTTATTTTTGAGAAACTTGACATATCATTAAACGTGAAACATGCCACGCTACTCATTTCAACAGAACTTTAATGCAAATGCTGTTGTATATGCATTCTTAACAACGCAATCACCTCATAGAAATGTGCAAAAAATTAAAATCATATAACATGCTATGTAAAAAAAACTGAAATTTTAAATTATTTGGCAAGATACCTTTAAAAAACACTTTTCGTTATTGTTAAAACGATTTATATGCTCGTACCTGGATATTCCAAGCCCGTTTTGTTTCCTACATTCTCAATTGCGCTGTGCTTTATGTGGTTGTGAATTAGAGGTGATGTATCCGATTCACGGTAAGCCATTTCACATTACCCTCGGCTGCTTCTACTGACTACAACCCCTTCGTTCGCCTTTCTTTGTTCGTTACTGCTATAACAGCTGAGCGCTAGCCTGCCCTGCCCTCTTCAGGCTTTGAGCTATTATTATTATTATTATTATTATTATTATTATTATTATTATTATTATTATTATTTCAATGTATACTGTTAATCAAGTAATCTTTCATTTTAAAAAATCTTACATGATGACATTCTAATGAATGGAAATGTAATCTTGTTACCAACTTGTTTAGTAATTAAAGTCATAGAGTCTATTTTACTTTTAAGCTTTATGTTAAGCAGGAACGATTTTCAATTACCTGTTTGTCATCGACAACGGAACATAATAATTCTTGTTATAATTAGTTACTCATAGATTGAACTAAAACATCAGGCGAAAGCAAATCTTCTTGAAACAAGTGTCCAAATAAAAATTGTAGTTTAAGCTATACAATATGTTTGAAGAAGATCACGAATTGTTCGAAGTACAAGTAAAGCGAAAATTGTATGACTGTTTAAGTGTTTTATTTGTTTCTGTTTCTCTAGTTCTTGTTATTTTTGTTACATTGTTGCAATAGTTACTTTATTATTCATATTTGTTGTATAATAATTTATTAAAGGATAAACTAAATCTGAACCTACTACTATTATTAGCAGAATTCCAAACAGCATAATTTACATTACTGTTATATGTAATTTAAATCACTATTATTATGCAACTATCCTCGATCTCCGGCGTACCGCCACAGGTGTCCGAGGTCGTTAAGGCGCGGACTTGTGAGCTGGAGGTCTGGGATTCGAATCCTACCAGAACTGTCCTCCCTGACTGCGATTTTTTCCAAGTTTTCCTCAGTTCTCATAAATGGCAAATGCCGTGGAGGTACCCTAAAGTTAGGCCTGGAACGTTTCCTTCCTTAAAAAATAAATCCTTTTCCAATATATCATTTCATCTCACGTATCACCAGTGTTCACCGCCTGCGGTGCTTCTGTAGTAAAAACGGGCGCTAATTACCAAGGTACGAATCTATTTGCTATTTTCTTCAAATCTACATCGATCCTGCTTAATAGACACCGAAAATGACAATGAAAAACATTTTATATATAATATTGTGGGTGTGTATGTGTAACCGTTAACGCTCTAGCGGTCACAATTTTTTCTCAACGAAACTGGGCATATAACCATCAATTAACATGCGATTTATGGCGTTCGTTAACCAGTAAAATTGGGCGTTTGGAGTGGGGGTTGGCCTCAAGAAAATTTTTTGAAAAAAACAATAAAAATAAAAAAAGCTCTAGCGGCCGCAACTTTGTTTTTTCTCAGCAAAACTCCACATATTTCTTTAAAATAAAACAAAAATAGATTTAAAAAATCATGGCAATCGAGCTATTGCCTAAAAAACGATTGAGCGTTAGGGTGAAACTTTAAAATCCCTTTAGCGGCCGCAAGTTTAATTTTTAAAGGAAAATCTTGTATATACCATAAATTAAGAAAAACATTTTCCGAAAAGGAGTGAAATTAGGAGGGGTTACCCGAAACCCACAATTTAAAATTGCACTAACAGCATTAATATTTATTATTTCGCAACAAAACTCCGTGTACAGAATTAAAAAAAAAAAAAAAAAAGAAATCTTATAGATTCCGAAAATCAAGAAACTACATCCATTAAAAGTGCGGGTTTACCCGAAACACAAAATTTAAAAATCGCTCTAGCAGCACCAATATTTTTTTCACAAAACTTGGCATTTAACATTTAAAACAAATAAGAAAAATAGCTTCTGAAAATCAGTGAAATCGGATTATTAGGAATGAGTGTTTACCTGAAACCAAAATTTAAAATTACTCTAGCGGCACCAGTATTTGCTTTTTTTGCACTTCATATATACCAATTAAATAAAACAAGAAAAATAGTTCCTGAAAAGCAAGGAAATCGGGTTATTAGAGTGGAGGTGGAGCAGAAACCCATAATTTAAAAATCGCTCCAGCGGCACCAATATTTTGTTCACAATAAAATTTGGTATATGCCATTCAAATAAAATAAGAAAATAGTTTAAAAAGTATGGAAATTGGACTATAATGAGTATGTGTATATTTGAAAACAGAAATTTAAAAAGCGCTCTTGCTTTTAATTTTCTTTATATTGGTTTAAGATAAAAGGACAAATTCTCTTAGCATATAACTGTATTTATAACGATTTATGTTTAACAAATTATTATATATCGCTAATTATATTTTATATTTAATAAAAGCATCGGCGGGAAGATAGCAAATGTGAAATAATAATCTAATGAGTTTAAGAATTATATTTTTATGTAAGAGCGCTCTGTAATGACCTTCGAAAACATTTGGGTTACATGTTTTGACTACAATAACATTTAAATTAAATTTCAAAGTCAATGAAAATGGAGAAACTTCCGACTGTTTATTGTTGATTGTGTATATTTGCTTAATATGTTGTAATTATTATTAGTTAGTAACATGTTTCTGATTTATTGAAACATATGGTCATTTCATTTTAAATACACAATGTAACTTGAAACTTTTAGTTATTTCTTTCTATTTTAGTGAATGTAAAGATATCAAAGGCTCAGTTCATAAATATGGTTACAGTTAAAATGTTTAAAAATACGCGCACAGTACAGTTTTGTCTATCAGTTGGTCATATGTTTAATTTAATTAATAGCATACCTTAATTTTTGAGGTTTAATCTCAACAACAACAATAATAGTAATAATTCTAAAAATATGGTTTCTCTTTTGTAATACTTATAGATTGCAACAATTCTAATTTTGTTCCCCTAATACCACAAAGTAATGTCATAACTTATTTCATTTTAATTGATTAATTAGGTCATAATTTAGATTTTATGTTTCTCTTTATAGTTACTCTACTAGATGAGGAATTCATTATATATATATATATATATTGTTACTTGTCTTCTTTTCTGCTTTTATAATTACTGTTAATCTGTTACAATGTTATTGTTGTTACTTTATTTTCATTTTATTTTATATTATATATATATTTTTTTTTCAAATGATCTTACATAACTAGGTCATCACAAAATAAAAATGACGGAATAGATTGAAATAACAAGACTTAAAAAATAATATATTGTATTATACATAATTTATTGATAATTATAATAAATTCACTATTCACTATTTAAGTTACAGTGGTCAGAATGTTCAATTTCAATTTAATGAGGATAAGAACGAGAGCTAGCGTTTGCAAAACGAGTATAAAACAGTTTGAAAATCAATAGGAGGCGGTACTGGAGGAGAATAAAATTGTATTTAAGATACGAAATACATACAGTAGATTCTGTACATTTTACCCATGAAAGATGACAAATTTCTTCGCAGATATCTATAACAAACTTAAAACATTTAATAACTAAGTTCTTACTGTCTAAGCACAAAATATTATATATATTTTAGTATATAATACAAGGATATTCTGCAGAAATGTCTTAAACTGCACCAGTAATATATATTTTTTGTATAATGGTTCAGGCAGCTCGTCTTGTATATTTATTCTCTTTATTTGTTTGCAACATTTATTGTTTGAAATGCAATAACTAAACTAACAGTAACTTCCGTCCTCACCGATGAAGTGAAGGAAAAACAATGTAACCTTACTTGATATGGTGAAGTCACCTCTGAACTTGCGAGCTATTCGAACATTTGAAGAAAGGTAAGGACCGAACTTTTGTTTTGGCGAAAAGAACCGCCAACTGAATTGAATGTGAGCCGTCAAATATTTAGCAGTGCGGTCGCCTGGGCAAGAGCTGTATAGTTAAGCCGGGCATTAGGGATAGACAAAAATAATGGGGCTGAAATGAGGGAACTGCAGAAGGATGATTTGTGATTGAGTGTTTAATATTAATGGGCGTTCTTCTTCTTCTGCGGGAAACCTCACCCCGTTAGATTTAAAGTAGTTCATCCATTATGTAATAGGAGATTTAAAATCGGAAAGACAGCTGAACCGGCACTTGTCAGTAGAGATGGCAACTGATTCTTGGGCGTGGCATTGTACAATACCCCCGCATGTTCTCTTTCACACTAATGAAGCAACGCTAGCGCGCTACGTGATAGCTAAAACGTTTCATCTGTGGGTCACAGCAGATGTGCTGCAGTTGGCACTATTTTCTTAACCCCAAAGTGAGACGCCCTAAGAGCAGACAAATCTTCCTGCATTCAACCTGTTCAAGTATTAGAACAATATGCAAGTATTTTTCTCAGATGCTCAGCACTGCATATTTATGTCCTTCGTATTCTAGCGTTGCTTCATTAGTAGGAAAGAGAAAATTATATTATAATGCAGAAAACCTCGTTATATAACAATCACACAATGTGTTATGATTAAAAGGCATCTCAGAGATAGAAAACAAAGAACGGCCTGTTTCTTTAAATTTATGATTCAGAAAAATCTTGTTACACATGTTATGTTCTCTATAACATGTTTAAGCCGTACTCTGATCATCACCATGTGTGACCGCCACGCGTGGCCAAGGTCGTTAAGGCACGGACTTGTGAGCTGGAGGTCTGGGGTTCGAATCCGCCAGGACCGTCCTCCGTGACTGAGGCTTTTTCCAGGTTTTCCTCAGTCCTCATAACTGGCAAATGCCAGGGAGGTACCCTAAACTTAGGAACGTTTCCTTCCTAAAAAAAAATGCTTTCCCAATATATAATTTCATCTGCAATATCACTAGTGTTCACCGCCTGTGGTGCCACAGTAGTAAAAACGGGCGTTAAACACCATTAAAAAATTACCATATGTATCAGGCGATGTCAATGTTAGCAATACTTCTTAAAGCAAATGCTGCAATATTTCTCTTTGGAGAAAATGTTTTCAAACTGTCCATGATTCGTTTGTGCTATATACCCATTATTTATTACTTTTAAATTTAAGAATTTGTCTTTCTCATATTTTATTGAAACACTTATGCAATAATATAGAGAAAACAAGTATAAAACTTGAAGCTGACTACATAAATTGCGTTTGTTTATAATAAATGCAGTTTATTATGAATAGGGCAGCATGACTTGAAGAATAATGATAGATGATAACTTGGTCGAATGAGTTCAGTGGATTTTTTTGCCTAAGTTTTCCATTCATTCGCCCCTTAGGAAATTGATCCAAATGGGAATAGCATCCGGTCCCGCCTGGTGGGAACAGCTACTATGCCCGTAGTCAAAATAAAAGAATAATAAGAACAATTCTACGAGGACAGTTTGAAAAGTTTTCGGACTTGACCAGAGACTGCCATGCAATAGTAAAATATTTGTTTTCTACGTTGGAACACCTGTCTGAAGAATTCATTTCAACCTTAAAGTCATTATTTGCTTCACATAGTTGATTTAATGTAACTTTCTAAAGCACACGTGTTTCGGATATTCCATAAAATGGATGAACTTGAGTATCGTGTAAAGATATTTGTAAAATATTAATTAACGACAAAGGAAATTTATAAAGGTTTATAGAAATTCTACTCCTTCATGTTCAAGGATTAAAATGGTTGATTAATGTAAACATTCAAAAAGTGCAGCAGCAACAACAACAGAGTTTATTGAATTATAATATTATGACTTTAAAGGAATGGCATTGAAATTGTTGGAGCTATAGGCATTTTAAGGGAAAATTTATATTTTATTAACGTGAAGAATTGCAAATGAAAAATCCTTGAGCAAGATGTATTCCGCGTTTACTAGCAGGCATTTGTATCCCCACAGTGTTTGGCGCGTTGGAAGGAAATAGAACGGACATATAAGCTGTGAATGAAACTTAGCTCCACAATCATAGAATTAACGTACAGCACCAAAGTCGGTTCCATTTTCAGGAAAGGTTAAACAAATTTTACTAATACACTGTTTTCAGAAGGACAAAAACCGTAAATATAACAATATTTTAAATCAACTACATAGATGAAAAAAAATCGTGAGGAAAGAGCCAGCATACAAAAGAAAAAGGTTCATTCATGACAATGTACTTGTTTATTATCAACAGGAAAATTGACAGATTTGAAGTATACATTTTTAGAGCATTCACTCTATTTCCCTATTTTGGCTTCCTCTTCCTAAAGCTCAAATTCTGCCTTGCTAGACAGCGTTTTTCATCAAATCATGAGGCGATTGAACCTGTAGAGTATTATTTTTTTGCAGATTTGGATTTTCAGGAAAATCATTTCAAAGATGGCACAATGGCATTGCAGTTTCGCTGTATGACATTAAGGAATATTACACCGAAAACTAATTTCTTCATTATTAGGCCGAGAAAATTTCAGATGGATTTCGTATAATAAACTGCATTTTGCTATATTCCTGTTCCTCTGACATAGTTATAAGATAATGCTTCCAGATTAACACATATTTCGATCCCAATTTATATGATGGTCACGCTTTTGTATTCTCAAAAACATAAAAATGTTTGTTTTGCAAGAAGTAAGAAATTACAAACTTTGCTCCAGATTCCAATATTTTTCTAGGGGTAACTTTTATCTACTAAATATATTCGTACCGATTTTTCTCCAGAGACACGAGATATACAATTCTCAAGAACTAAATATTTCATACCATACTAATAACTGACCAATGAAAATGTATTGAGCCCAAATAAGAATTTAACAATGTGGTTCCCCACCAGAGCATTACTTGGAATTAAACTGTCTAATTAGAAAACTGTCCATTTCGAAAAAAAAATTAAATAAATAAATTAATATAACGCACTTTGCTGAATAATGTGTTCTTTACTCACGATTGATTTGATATGGCCCTGCCCTGAAAGATAATGTTTAATATATATATATATATATATATATATACGTTCTTGCATTAATAACTGGTTCAGAAACATACAAAATTCTAAGAAGAACTATTTGTAATAATTTAATATTTTGGTACAAAAAGTTAAATTATTATAAACCTTGAAGGGTAAATAATGGAGGCATAATTTTCTTAAAGGAAAGAAAAAACTGAATAGTTTGTGAACCCATTTATAATCTATTTAGATAAAATTCGAAGCAATTTGAATATAAAAAATGTTGAAAGTTTATTGGTTAAAGTGTTTCGAATCATTGAAATATTCAGTTTGCACAAATAATTTAAAACATAACAACACGAATAATAAGAAAATGCACGAGATTACAGCTCAGTGAACTGAGTTTGAATATTATGAAATATTATTATAAAAGCTAATATGATTTTTTTTTTTTTTTGAGTAGTGTTTAACGCCCGTTTTTACTACTGAGGCACCACAGGCGGTGGACACTGATGATACATGAGATGAAATGATATATTGGGAAAGGATATTTTTTTTTTTAAGGAAGGAAGCGTTCCAGGCCTAGGTTTAGGTACCTCCCCGGCATTTGCCAGTTATGAAGACTGAGGAAAACCTGGAAAAAACCCCAGTCAGGGAGGACGGTCCTGGCGGGATTCGAACCGCAGACCTCCCGCTCACGAGTCCGTGCCTTAACGACCTCGGCCACCCGTGGCGGTAAGCTAATATGATAGGAGACATTTCTTGCTGATAATATTTTACTTAAAGATGGGAGTTTCCATACATGTCAAGAATGAAAATCAACAACGCATAATGACAAATGAAAATCGTAGATGTTGAAATGGCGCTACAAGTCAACAGCGAGCGCAATAAGTTCTTTGATATGCTAAATTTGAGAGTTTTAAACAAATTCAAAGAGAATACCTGATGTACCTAAATAAGATTTCATAATGTTGTGGTATCGAACATTTGTAGAAATAGTTTTTGTGTTATAAAGCAAGCAGGAGGTCGCAGGCGAAACCTGGTACAAGAAGCTTGTATCTCTGAAGCCATGACAAGGAGTCCTATGAAGTTTAAGACGACTGTCTTAAACAAAATATACGTTTTGTCAGCTTTTTGTTCAGAAGTACATGAAACTGTACGCATATCAATGACAACGTCTACGCGATGAAGATCGTTTCAATGCTGCATCCGTGATGTACCAATGAATTGAAGATGATGACGGTTTTTTAAACAAATGACTATTAACAGACATATCAGCGGGAGAGTAAACACTCACAGCTGTACTATTTGGACAAGGGAAAATTCACGTCTCCAGTGAGCTTGAAGGATCAAGTTCAACAGTGGAGTGAGCCGCAATAGTGTGTGTGGAGCATTCTTTGCGTGGACTGAATTGCATCACCGTTATGAGTTGGGGGTCATGTTGCGTTCTGAGAAATCTCCTATCTTTGAATGTTGTATACACAAAGTTTGAAAATATAAAGTTCAGTAGTGAATGTTTTACAGCGTTTTCATTTTATCCATACCCACTACGGATCACCTGTATTTTAAGATCATTGAAACGCTTTATGTTTAAAACTTAAACTTCTTTCAATATGCACATTAATTGTGCTATTTAACCATCTGAATGAGCTGAAAACCCCCGTTTCCTAAATTTTACCACTCATTAAAAGAAATCGCTTTCACCATTCAAAATTGCGTTAGTTTGTGGCAAATCAGAACATATCCAAGTATGCCTTTTAAAACTGGCATCTCAAAATTTGCAAATGTAATAGTTCTACTAATATTTCATTAGACAAACTGCGTGCGAATACTTCACATTTACACTGACAGATCTAAGTTGCAGGTGTTCCTACAAAGTCCGCTTATGATGGAGAAACCGATGCCATTCTCACAGCACTGACACAACTTGAAATCAACTTGAATAAGTTCAGAAACGCAGCAATTCTCCCAGATTCAAGATCTGCTCTCCAGTCAAGAGGGTCAATACGTTCATCCCCATCAGTAGAAACTGCAGCGAAAGTTTTAAGGTCCTCAAAAACCACAGTGTTGCAGTGCATTCCAAATCACTGTCGAGTACAAGGCAATAAGGAAGGAGGGGAGAAAGATACCATTTATCATTCATAAGAAAATGGCTACTAATTAAAAATGTAGTTCTACAGATATTCAGAAATGCGCTAGAAAACAGGTCAGCCAACAAAATTTGGAGGGGCCACATAAAATACTGCTTATAGTCCTCGGAGAGGAACAGTAGCCCAATTTCGTCTCGGCATTTGCGATGATCTGCTCGGCACACCCCTATACGTTTAATATTTAACTCCTGTCTGCAAGCTGTGTTAACTTGAGAACCCTTTCAGCATTGTTCTGCTCTAGGAAATCTACAGAGACCAGCAGCAGACACTGGGAAGCCAGAAGAAAAGAGTCTTTTCTTTAGTTCAATATTTGTTAATTAATGTAACTACAATTAGAATAAACAAACATTTCACGTAATTATACTAACAAAACATTCTAATATCTCACAGCGTACCACTTTCGCAGATGTTATATATTCTTTGCCTTTCCAAAAAATATAATCGATGTATACAATTAGTAAATGTAATGTTAAAAAATGTTAAGAAATTATTTTAAAAATTCATGAAAATCGTGAGTAAAACGTTTAATCATGAACTTAGCATTAGTCACTCATATTTGATCTTTCGTCCTACTTTTTAATATTCTTACAAAGTAATATTTTCTTTCGGAAGAGGCTTATTAGTTTGAAAATGAGCAATATGCTGCTGATGCAGATTCTAAGAGAAAGCTAAATAATCACACTTGCTTTCTGCGGATGATGGTTTAACATAATAGGCATTTTTAATAGTCAACCAAATGCATGCAGTATCCGTAATCATAGAAGGCACACTGTACATAAACAAAAGGTGCTTTACACATAATATTTTAATTTTTTAAGTTATCCTATACACGTAGGATAACTTAAAACACAATATGTGAAAATAAGGAGAGTTGGTACAAGATAATTTTAACTCAATTTAGAGCAAATTTGCTTTATATGGAAGGCAACTACATTTGAGGTTTTGATTCTGTAAAAATAAATATTTTATAAAAAAAATTAAAATATTAATATTACTAAACAAATATGGCAATGTTAGGCCATAAAATTGCTAAAGTATGCAAGGATATTCAATTCTAAACTGAAACACTATCTGTAATGTTTGTTGAGAAGCAGGAAAATAAAATTACGAAACTGAGCTCTGCAAATATGAGAATGTTGCCATTACTGCTTCTTTAAAATGTTCAAAGAGGTTTAGAAGCATTTAATTTGTTTAGACAGAAAAACCATTAAAAACAAAAATCTTCTGTGCTTAACTATAAAACCTGAAAAGTAAACTTCGAGTCACCTCTTAAAATTAAATCTCTGTATCGGATAATGTTCGAGATTTCTAGAGCTTACGAACGCAGATGTGGTAGATTCACGGTTGTAGACAAATAGGGTACGGTAACTCAGATAGAAGAGCAATGACATATCTGTGGTTCTAGTCGACCTTGACCTGGAATTTTACCTCTCTACCTCTGATTGCAAATCTCTTACCCTAGCGTGCGGCTTGTGTGATAAAAATCGCATTTAATACAATACAATCTATTTCGGTAGATGCTTATTGCATAACCTTTAACGACGTGCTTTACTGAAGATACATATGTCGTGTGCTGACACAAATACTCATCCTGCCTCAACTCCAGCAGTCTCTCTCCACGTCGGACGGAATTATATTTATAACACTTATAGACTTGGAACACATGGCCTGTTCTATTTACTTACTTCGCAATCGCCGTGCCCATTCTCCAGTAACAATAAAGGCAGATGCAAAATGTTTCACTTCCGACATCGGAATCGCTTTTAGACGAATGTATTTTGCAATGTCACTTTGGCAAGCTTAAGATGCGAAGTTATTTTATCGCATATGAGTTGCCGCGGTCAACCAACCGGTCTTTCATACAAACAGAACTATTTATATGTGGGATTTTTGAGAGATTGTGCTACCGCATTTGTTATGATCTCTGAAATGAAAAGAAGAAAGGGAAAAAGACGAGATATAAACACAATGCACCAAGAACAGTGAGAGAAACTTGAAATAAGAAAACGTGAAGGTTGTTTGTAGTCGTTTTTAGATAAATTCAAGAATTTATTCACAAACTCTTCGAAATTTTTACTGAATGTTAAAAAACATTTACAGTTTGTCACACTTTCCATACGGATTATAGATAGTATATCAAAAGAATTTTTGCTACACAGTTAGCATTGCTTTTTTAATGTTTCCAACTCTATAGTTTTATATATTCTGTACAGTTAATTACACTTTTTTATTTTGTATATTATTGTTATCATTATTACTATTAGTATATTTTATTTTCGATGTTTCAGCAATCTTGTGTTATTCCGCTAAAATATTTCATGTTGATTTCGTGCTTTACTGAATTATGTATGGTTAAAGATATGCCTCAAATTCCAACATGCCAAATTCTTTACAATATTACTTTCGACAAAAATAGTTCGCTATTTTCGAAACGTTCCTTCCTCAGTTTTTAATTAAAACTATGAATATTTCTTTCCGAGGCTACAATAATAACTGAAAGTGAACTGTGTAAAACGATAGAAGCCCATTTTATCAAATGTATGCACATTTGTACATACATATATAAATATATACATACATACATACATACATACATATACATACATACGTACATAAGTACATGCGTACGTACATGCATGCATACATACATACATACATACATACATACATACATACATACATACATACATACATACATACATACATACATAGTCACTTTTATTTCTCTATTTTCTTTCATAATATGCTCTTGATTAATAATTTAATAATTTTAGGCATACATACGCACATACGTACATACATACATACATACATACATACATACATACGTACGTACATACATACATACATACATACATACATACATACATACATACATACATACATACATACATACATAGTCACTTTTATTTCTCTATTTTATTTCATAATATGCTCTTGTTGATTAATAATTTAATAATTTTAGGCATACATACGTACATACGTACATACGTACATACATACATACATACATACATACATACATACATACATACATACATACATACATACATAGTCACTTTTATTTCTCTATTTTATTTCATAATATGCTCTTGTTGATTAATAATTTAATAATTTTAGGCATACATACGTACATACGTACATACGTACATACATACATACATACATACATACATACATACATACATACATACATACATACATACATACATACATACATACATACATACATACATAGTCACTTTTATTTCTCTATTTTATTTCATAATATGCTCTTGTTGATTAATAATTTAATAATTTTAGGCATACATACGTACATACATACGTACATACATACATACATACATACATACATACATACATACATACATACATACATACATAGTCACTTTTATTTCTCTATTTTATTTCATAATATGCTCTTGTTGATTAATAATTTAATAATTTTAGGCATACATACGTACATACGTACATACATACGTACATACATACATACATACATACATACATACATACATACATACATACATACATACATACATACATAGTCACTTTTATTTCTCTATTTTATTTCATAATATGCTCTTGTTGATTAATAATTTAATAATTTTAGGCGCTTCAGAGCATAAGCATCCCAAAACCATATTCCAAAAATTGATTTGCAATGACAGCTCACTTTTCTTTCTTGTATTAACGTAAATGATGAGGAAATTTTACCCAATGCTTGTCTTGTGATTTTAAATGGAAAACAATAGGGAGAACAATTTTTTTCTCTCTCTCATTCTTTCAAAATTTCATAAGATTGTGACACCATCTTTTATTCACTTTTAACTAGGTAAAACATTTATTTAATTATTTATTATTCACTCTTAGTAATGAGAGCTTAGCTTTGAATGACAGAGGGGGAGCTTTGTTTTAATAACGTTTAACGCCCGTTTTTATTACAGAGGCACCACAGGCGGTGGACACTGGTGATACATGAGATGAAATGATAAATTGGGAAAGGATTTTTTTAAGGAAGGAAACATTCTAGGCCTAAGTTTAGAGTACCGAGGAAAACCTGGAAAAAACCTCAGTCAGAGAGGACGGTCCTGGCGGGATTCGAATTCGATACCTTCCGCTCGCGAGTCCGCGCCTTAACGACCTCGATCACCCGGGGGAGTAATCGCGCAAAATGAAAACATATGCGACTAGAAATACTTTTGCTTGTAAGAAAAAGTAGAAATCAACTCCTCTACTGCAAAACTTCAGCTATGCAGAATTTAAATTTGAATGCTCGGCATTCTCAGCATGATATAATGTCTTACTGCTCTAAATGTTCAGCCGGAGGGTTCCTTGAATAGGAAAATGAGTTTGGGTAAAATTAACGGATGATAAAAATTTCGGTTGGACAGCTTCACTCCAGCAGGACTCGCACTCTCAAAGACCGACATATATGTGCTAAATAGGTCGCGTGGTTGTCGCCTAAAATGTGTCTTTCAAAAGAATAAAGTGTTATTGTAAAATCTTCCTCGTGCTCTTTAAATTGTAAGTTATGAAACTGGTGTTGTGCAAACGGCAGCTGAAGATCTGCCAGCGACACAAAACAAGTTTTGGACGAAATTCATAACCCAGTTTCCTAGTTGCTGATTTTTCACAGCGTATATTTTTGGAATTGAGGAGCTTTAATGTTGTCAGGAGATAAACTATGAGTAGTGATTAGCTTCAAACCACCTCATAAATTATTTTTAAAATGTACCACAAAACTAAATAAATTCTTCATCTAATATATAGTTTGGCTGTTTCAGTATTATTATCTGAAATAAATTTAACAGTGCGATATTTACAAATAACCTCAAATGCTGATATTCCTTCCGCATTCCAAGAGCATGTTTAACTTGTAATACTTTACAAAAGCAGGTCATTAATAAATTGCAAAAAAAGATACAAAAATATCGTCATTGCATACAGCCCACTCCGCTGTGCTTCCAGACTCCCTGCATGAGTTACACTACTGGATAGTAGCATAAACATAAGCTCTCATATGTTCATACAGATTATTTCATTAATTTGCATTAATTTTATCACTTCATCTAAAAACTGACAACTATGATGATAAACATATTATCTTATTTCTGTTTTCAGTTTTATACTTAAAATAAATTATTCTTTGCCTTTTAGAGATATATGCATTCTATATATTTCCATAACCATGGTGTATTTCTGGTGCCTATTGTGGATGTATTATTATTATTATTATTAAATACTGATATTAAACCACAAAATTAATGGTATATTATTAATTAAATGAAATATATGAACACTGACAGACTAAGCTATACTGTGTGGGATTTTTACACATTTTTAAATATAGCCATGTTTATGAACTGAACTCTTGATATCTTTACATTCACTAAAATTAGAGAAAAATAACAGAAAGTTTCCAGTTACATTGTGTATTTAAGAAGATTTTTATACGTTTCATATACGAAGCAAAACATATTCTATTCAGGAAGAATTACAATGTACTAAGCAAATATAAAAAATCAACAACATATAATCAAATGTTTCATCTATTTTCATTGACTTTGAAATTTAATTTAAATGTTATTGTAGTAAAAACATGTAATGCAACGTTTTCTGAAGGTTATAACAGAGCGCTCTTACATACAAATATCATTTTCAATTACATATTAAATTAATATTGCACATTTAATATCTTCAGTACGATGCTTTTGTTAAATATAAAACATATGCATCGTTACAAAACCGTTTTATATGCTGAATTATTAAAACAATAGAGAAAAAATTAAACGCAAAAGTGCTTATTAAATTTCATTTAAGTACACCCCTACTGCTAATGTTCCGATTTCCCTAACTTTCAGATTACTATTTTTCTTATTTTGTTTAAATGGTGGCGCTAGAGCGATTTTTAAATTTTGGGTTTCAGGTAAATTCCACTCCTAATGATCCGACTAAGTTTCGTTGCGAAAAAGCACATATTGGTACCGCTGGAGTAATTTTTTAATTTTCGGTTACAGGTAATTCCTTAATGATTCAATTTCGTTGATTTTCAGAAATAGTTACTATGAAATTTCAATTATATACATCAAATTTCGTTAAGAAAAAACAGAAATTGCGGCCGCTAGAGCGAATTATAAATTAACTTAATCCCCACTCTTCAATTTATTTCGTTTTCAACTATACCCCCACTCATAATGGCCCGATTTTCAGAAACAAATTTTCTTATTTTATTTAAGTGATATCTACCGAGTTTCATTGCGAAAAAGCAAATACTGGTACCGCTAGAGCGATTTTTGAATGCTGGGTTTCAGATAAACACCATTCCTAATCACTGATTTTCAGAAACTATTTTTATGATTTCATTTTAACAGCATATAAAGAATTCGTTATACAAATTAAAAATGTGTATAAGTTAGACCGATTTTTAAATTTCACTTTAACTCCCACTCGTTTTTCAGGTATACCCCACTGCTAATGGCCCAATTGCCCTGATTTTCAAAAAATATTTTTATTAATTTATTTTAAAGGCAAATACCAAGTTTCGTTTAAAACAATTGCTGTCACTAGAGAAATTTTATTTCAATTTTCGCTCTAAGTTACCCCCCCCCCCGCAGTAGTATAATTTTGTTAATTAACGAACTCGACAAATCAATCATTTGTTAACTGATGGTTATATGCACAGTTTCGTTGAGAAAAAACAAAACACGCGACCGCTAGAGACAGACAGACACACACACACACACACACACACACACACACACACACACACACACACACACACATATATATATATATACTTTATTTTTCATTGTCATTTTCGGTACCTCGTACCTACCTATCGATGGAAATTTGAAGAAAATTTTCAAAAATCGTTTCATGGGTAGCCGCAATAGCTAAACTCCTTCGTAATTCCCTAAATATTAAGTATCAGCTGTAAAATATATGCTGAATATCATGCTGCTTAATACCATACGCCCCAGTCAACTATCTGTCGGCCTACGCTAATAAATGTATTACAGCAGTTGTTCAATACGGTATCCACTGCATCCAAGTATTTCTGTATCTGTTAAAGTATACGCAACCGTTAATTTATTCTTTAAATTTCTATTTATAAAGCTCTATAGTTAAAGGATTAATTCTTAGACTTTTTACGTTTCCCTATAAATAATAGTCGCACGCTGTAAGATCTGAAAAGCGTGAGGGCATAAATGATTCTGTCATCAAAATCTGCTTTAAAGCCTCCAAATGATTATGAGAAGAATTTTGTTGAAAATATCAACTTGTCTCTCATTATCGGGCAAGTACCTGCGTGAGATAACTCTCTGAATGTATTGTTTGTCTTGCGGCTGCAGATGTTTTCTCTTGCAAGGGAACTGTATGAATGTCTTTGCTCCAATGCGATAGTTTTGCTAACAAACATAACATTGCTGTTGTAATTTGTTATTATTATTATTATTATTATTATTATTATTATTATTATTATTATTAACTGCGGATCAATAATTTTCAGAAAAAGAAATTGCAGAAATTCACACGAATTATACGGTCAAGCCGTATATTTCAATATTAGGAATTTAATAGCTCTATGGGCTCAGCTTTTAGAAATGTCTATTTGCTATAATGTAGGATATAGAGAATTCTTTAGAATGCATCTTCAATGCCACCGACCTTTTCTTTTAATAACACTTTTTTTTTAAAAGAAGTTTTCCTCAATCTGAGAAAAGTCCTTACAGTAGCTCTCCGTGAAGCTAGTAAATGTATTTGCTTGCTTGTTCAGCACGTACCATCAATGGGGTGGATGTCTCATAATTTTGTTCCAACTGCCCATTTCTATCCGCTCTCTATACACAGTCACCACTTTTACGAAAGCGCCTACTGTTTATGGAAGTGATTGCATGCTTTATTCTTCTTTATCGGTGCGTAGTGAATATTTGCTCTTTCTTTTGGTTGCAAAAACTTGTTTTGAAAACTAAGTTCTTAGTAGTAAAGACAATTTCCTTTATTTGAATATTAATTTATTTTTGTTGGATTTCATACAACTTGACCCTTGATCTCCTAGCTCTGTAGTTTGAGATATAGAACTTTCACACAAGTTCAGGAATTATATGTCCTAAAGGACTGAATTCTAAATCTTCACACTCTAGTACGATGTACTGTTCAAATAGATGGCATGTAGAATTTCCGTTACAGAGGACATCGTCATAAGTGTTTCCGGAATGGTCAATGTTGCATAGCTTTCCTGGTTTGCTTCCTATTCCTACTTAGTAGGTCTTTAGTTAAATTGCTATCGGATATTTTAAAAGGAGTTTTACCCAGTTCTTCCAGCTTTTCTGATGTTCTTTCTTAGTCCATTGATATAAAGCAGTTCTAGCAGTTTCTTGTTAATGGCCCAGAAAGGTTCTTTTGCGAGTTTATTTACTACCTTCTATGCCCTGATGTCCAGGTACCCAACACAGTTCTAATTGATTCTCTGCGAAAAGATTATTGAGAGCCTGGAGATATTTGCATACAAGTCTAGAGCTGACCTGATGAGATTTGAGTGTACTAAGTGTAGTTTGATTATCTGTGAAGATGGGGATATGAATACGATTGAATAGTCTAGTAAAGAACACGGTAAATAACTTTATTTCTCAACATAAGCCACTTTGAACAAAAACATTTCGTCCAGCGAGATTCCATTTTATTTTAATTCCCTTAGAGGAAAAAAAGCTTTTGAACACAATACAGGTTTACAGTACAGATAACGTTTTCATTCGACGAAAAATTCTTCCTCCCTAGCCAATTTAGGAAATTTGGCTAACAAAATGAATAGGGAACTATTTGTAAAGCCAGCTCGTGCATTTTTATCATCGCAACGCAGAAGATTGAGCAGGGGCATTATCCTAGTGCAGAAGCACATTTTGAGCGCCAATCTTGGTCGTTCATATTTCAACTCACTATGAAAAAGTTCCAATTACAGCCAGTTTCTGTTTTATAGATTTCCAAATAGCCAATCGCGATAAAATCCTGTAAGTCCCAAAAACTGGTTGCTCTCACTTTTCCCACCGAATAAAAAACGGCTTAAGTTTTTTTTCGGCGCACTTTCACCTTTGCTAGCTCCAAGTTTCGTCTACGGTCACAAGGATATCGGAAGTTATTTGTATTCTGCTGCAACAAACACGATTTTGGAATTCCTCATGAACGGTTTGTTCAAGTTTTAAAATAAAATGTTTTACCACTGCTCTATACTCGTCTTTATCCACGTCTACGAAATAAATCACTCAAGATAGTTGCCAATAAAGAACTGCCCGACTGCATTTGTTTTAACATTTGAACAAAACCCTGTAAGAATCGTGTTTGTCAACTGTCATGCCGCTAAACAAAATGTCCAGCCACTCCATTGAAATTTACCAGACTTATCAGTCCGCCCTCCTACTTAGTTAATATACTTTCTCTTCTCACAGAAAGTAAGGCAGATCAGCAATGCGATTACTTCTGCCTGAAAAACTGCAACAAAGTTCCAAGTACTTACTGAGTTATTTTGAAGATAATCCATAGCTCATGAAGAATTTCTACTCACAATCCATCTGTAAAGAAAACTACGCGGCTGAGGTAGAGTAGGTGAATTTCCTCCCATCCAGTCAGATTGTTCTATTCTGATATGAATGGCTGTGTAACAGGGTGCTTTGTACATATGTAATCAGACGTATATCAAGCACTGTGATTTTTATATGAGAGTGTCCTGTGCACATTTATATTAATTGGCAATATGTATATCAGCGGTCTACATTTCCTAAATTTTTCAATTAATTAATTGGTAAAAAGTTTCTATGTATTCATAAAGAAACGAAATTTTCTTTTTCACGCTGAACTGAATCACTTTGTTCCAAATATAATCATCTTTAAACATTACCTAAAAGTTACCTATATGGAGCCATATAAGTAAAAGCATTGCAGAAATTACAAGAACATATATTAAGGTAACTAACGAAGCAATCTAGTTTTTGCTTAGTAAAGTATTAATCGGCCATGCTCACAACAATCTGACTACAATATATTATGATCAGAGCCCGGAAGTTTCTCAAAATGCCTTTTCTATCTGGGTGGATATATTTAAGAGATAGAAATGAACATGTTTCCGTACATTTGGGTCGGTAAGGCCAGTTTTTATTTTGCCTTTTTTGATTTCTGTTGTCTGTTTTAAGGTTTAAAACCGTTTTCGTCTGTTTTGGATCGTTATGGATTTTTTCTCCGATTATTTAAACATTTTAAAAAGCATATAAAGAAGTTCAATATATCGAAGTGAAAAAAGTTATAAAAATTAGATGGTATGTCTACCTCGTCAAAAGATCTATTGGGAATCTTGCTTTACATTTATTTCTTTTCAAGCAGTCAATAACTTTCTCCTCAACCCATTCATGTAAGCTCTTTAAATAGCAAAATCTTCGTTACTGAAAGGAACGCACGGTTATCTCGGCTATACGAGTACCAGCAAACAGAGAGGATAAGGGAAATACTGTAGTTTTGAATAGTCCTGGCGAATGATCTCGTATCAATCTGCGCGAGACAATTCTTGGAAATTTGTGGTGGGGGTAGCTTCTCAGCTGCATAAATATAATAAAAAATTGCACGCGAGAAAAATGAGAACGGTGCAACTCTGCAATAAACCGTCTTTTCAATAGGTTCACTAAAGTAAGAGAGATATTTATTCCATTATAAACGCATAAATAAAAAATTAACTCGATTAGAAACCACTGCGCATCTTTTGCTTATTCGCCAGGACTATTCAAAACTGCTATACTTTGTCATGATCAACATTTCCATGAAACTATACTGGTTGAATTAAGCAAACAGTGCGTATCATACACACTTTTTCAAAGCTAACACGCAGACAATATATCAGGCCTCATTACCTATAGTCTCTCACACCATTCTTCTTATGATGACAATGCACAATCGACTTTTCCCAATCTCGAAGAGAAAAAGACCAGAGAAAGGAAATAAACCAATTCTTTCTAACAGGTGAAATATACAAATGAGCTGTTAATCTTCTGGTAATCTTGTTAAAAAAAACTCAAATATTCGTGCAGAACTATTTATCGTTCGAAATTAAGTTTATCGTTGAGTAGTAAATTACAGGGCTATGTTCGTGAATTCCGTTCGGAGGCACTTTCTACTGATGGAGCTATACTCTTTTGCCTAATCTGTGAAAAGTACATTAATCATGAAAAAAATTACTCAACACTTTGCAACCCAAGTCTGGGATTTTTAAAATGGCCGAGTCTAAGACCACTTGAACAGCAGTTGCAACATCCAGCAGACAATCTCAGTTTACCCTGAATCTATACAAAGCTTTCTTGAACTCGAGAATTCCGTTCTGAGAAATGGAAAACCAATCCTTTTGCAAAATAATACCAAAGAAGAGGTTCCATTAGAATCCACAGTAAGAAAAACTTATTAAACTTTTGAAGAGGTCCTGCAAAGGATTCAAAACGGAGTGGCGGAAAAGAAATATAAAACGGCGTATACAATGTGACGTTACACGGCCAACGTCATCATCGGAACTGTGGAAGAAATACTCTAAGTGACCTATTGTTAATATTTCTCTTGACAACGCAGGAGTTGTACAGTTGCTCAATTATTTACAAATCTCTTAATGCTACTCCGGCGTCAATTTACATGAAAAAAGGAGCTAAAACATTGAAAGTGCTCTTCCCGAAAACTCTCTGTCTCACATGTCTAGCTCATGGGCTGAACAGAAACCCTGAAGAAGTCAGAAGTTTATATCCACTTAGGATAAGTTGATTTTGAGCACCAACAAAGTTTTCCTAAAGATCACCCTCCAGAGCTCAGTTTACCTGCACAGCCAGATGGCGAACCTGGGTCTCTGCAGCAACATACATGAGGTACTGGATGCTGTATGAAGCTGCTTCAATTCAACAAAGTTGTTGTACCATGAAGAACTCTGCAATGATCTTCAGTTTATAACAACACATTATTGTGTGCTACCGGAAGCAATCTTGAGGTTGCAGAAAAAAGCTGGTGTCATCCATGGAGATCTTTGGAGATGCAGAAATCAACTGCTGCTGTCTTGGGGTACGTCCAAGTTGTTTTTTTGTCTGCTGTTGTCCAAAACTTACAGCGTAGTAATGCATTTAGAAAGGTATTCGTAGTTTGTGTATTAAGGAATTTAATCCCAAAACTATGATTTTAAAATTTGGAGTTGCTGTACTTGCTGAGGTCCAGAAAGTGTGACAAACGTTGACATTAAAGGCTGCAGTTTTTATTTAGGTCAGGCGTGATATGGAAAGATATTTGAACTTAAGACTTCTCTCTGAATATGCCAATCCTAATTGAGAAGACGGAAAGTTTATTAAATGTGTTAGGTTTGAGATTTCAAGTGCTGTAGTGGATGCGTTCGTATGATGGTTTCACATCGGGAACTTTTGTACAGGACTTGTGTTCCGAACATGTTTGGGTCGGTATGGAACAAGTTTCTTCATGTTTCATACAAATGAATGAGTTTTAGACATGTTTAGAACAAAGTTCCGTGTATCGCTACACGAGCGAAAAGAATTCTTGTTCTGAAATCTGATCGTGCGCACATTGACTCAACCAACGGCATTTTTTCTTCTTTTTCTTCATAAACAACAAATATGGAATGGTCACTCACTAACCACTGTGTTTAATGGAAGAAATGGAAGTGAGAAAATGTCTTTGCGATCCTCAAAATACGAATTTCACAGGCAGGAAAATGCCAAAGATTCTTTGCGTGAAATTGCTTCTGTCCTCAAAGTTGTTGGAGAAGTGGGGAAAAGAAAAGAAAAAAAAATGATAAAAACAAATAAATAAAACTTGAGGATCAGATAGGATCGAGACATATAGATCTAAATGAACATATTTTGCACTGAACTTCCTGCGTGACTCAAATAAATGTGTTTTCACAAAATCAACAAACACGGAGGTCAATCTTTACATTCGATCTTGCCCCTTTCACTTGAAAAATATGATTAAAATTCTATTCAGATGTTTTTTTTTTCTTTTCAGTTTATGACGATTTGCGATCAGTTTTTTGTAAAGCTAAAAAAAATATGATTACATTTTTTCCCTGCATGTGCCTGGTTGAATGTTCCCAGTTCGGTATTAATTTAATAACTTGAGGCTGCAGAGTTATATTTACATAAGCATTAGATTTGATAAGGATAATTATTACGTATACTATATAATGAAATAATTTAGAGATAGGTATAACAAGAATTGATATAATTTGTAACTTGTACTTATATGTATGTCATTTGACAGGTGATTGCATCTTACAAAAGGGTTTTATATACATTTTGTGGTAAAAGATGTTAGAAAGAGACAGAGATGTATACCTGACGCCTCGTCCGCTGACCGCTCCTTAGACAAGGCTGAGGAAAGGGTAAACTATCTTTTGTTAGGTCACGAAACTTCTGCCCAGGAATTACTTAAAAAATTCACATTTTTTTTATTGATTTATTTATGGACGCTCTTTAACATCTCAGGTCATCAGCGTCCCATTCAACCCAGGGCGTGAAACGGCCGATAAATTTTGCTCAGAGGCCTCTCTTTCAGGCTTGAGGTTCTTTTTCGTGCCGTAAATGTACGACACGGGACCCACGGCTTTACTTCTCTTCCGAAGGAAGCCATACTTAGGATTTTTACGCCCGAAAAAATCCATCGGTCCTGGCCGGCTTCGAACCCGCGTAAATTCACAGTAAGAAAACATATGGATGTAACGGGACAGTATTTGAACAAAGTCAGACATAGCAATAATTTAAGAGAAAATGGAAATGTCAAAACGGAGACGAAAATGTTTTATTACAGGGAAGCCGGGAGTACAAGGTATTAAAAACCGCCCATAATACGTGCGTTATCTCTGAGAACATTTGGAAATCTACAAACTAAGGAAGGCAAAAGATTTTTCAATAGAAATCAGTACGTAAGCAAAGTGCCGAAATTTATGACAGGCTGTTCTTGGAAAATTCAGGCTCGTGAGAAGACATTGCAGATCAGGAGGGAGAGAATAATTCTAGCAAATGGGCATCTGATAAAAGTCAACGAATAAGGAGAACTTAGATACAAATAAATATTTTAAAGATAGCCAATGATGAACACGGAAATAGGATAATACGAGGGAATATAATTTAGCGAGAGGCGTGGCGATGTGGTAGAAAACTGGAGTACAGAATCAGAAGTCAAAGAGTCAAGAGATACGAAAGAGACGAGAGACACGAGAGATACGGGGCAGTCGCTGAAGAGAGACACGAGAGGATTCACCCAATAGATATACGGAAGCAGGCAGTCCAAGTCATTCTAAAGAGGTCGAAGACATTCTAAGTCATTCTAAGGTGATCATAAGGTCAGTCTAAGTGAGTAGTGAGGTCAGCTACGAGCCGTCAGGAAAATAAATTAAATTTTCAACCAGTGCCGGACTTTATTAATACAGTGAACAATCTCCTTCCCCCCTAACGACTTTGTCATTAAAAACAGTCCAAATTACCCTGAGATCCCCATCAATCCTCCTGCATTGAAACCACACTAAAAATAACCGTTACAATTTCTACGAAGGAAATTATGCAAGTACACATATGCTAATGTAACATCAGTAGCTTTCTGTAGTGCTAAATTCATAGGCTTTTGTAGTACACGAAAAACAGATGTTACAATTCTTCTTGCTCTGCTTAACCAACAATTACGTATCTGTTTCAAACTTTCTTTTTCATTACTTCTTGGATATGTTCCATTATATTTGTAGCTAGAGCGAATGCATCATCGGCAACTATGAGCAGACTGAACTATCTGTCATGTTTACCATCCATGGTCCCAAACAATGTGGAAAATTCCACAGCAAGTCCAATGCCTTTGCAGTTTCTTTCCATACTAATTCGCTACGGGGTATCCGAAAAAAAAAATTACAATAAAATAAGATGGCATTGAAAATATTTCTAAATCTTTATTTCGTTTTACTACATCGTGATAGGGGAATCATCAATGAAAGTAATATTACAACAGAATGGAGGGATATCCGAGGAAAATTACACTCTGGAGATATTTTTGAACGAGGACCTAGCACTTCAAGCAGCCCTACTTTAGCTGAAGCGTTTTCCATGTTAGACAATAATAATTAAGTTTTGGAGAGCAACCCGGTAAAAGATTCACACATTGTGTTTGGCGAGTTCGTTGCTGGCGAACTTCGTTCTGTAAGGAACTAAAAAATCGATTGATGCTGAAAAGGGGGGGGGGATCTAAGATGTAATTTGCGGGACTAAATAGTCTTCAGTGTTACAAACAGATTTATCTCCTATTATTTATACAGACTTAAGTAAAATTTCTGAAACAGAGCAATAGCCTGAAAAACGTGTGATTGTGCTTATAACCGAACTGGGAAAGATCATGAAGTGGTTTTTATACTTATTTAGTGATAAAAGGTGATTTGTTTACAAAGCTTTTAAATATATAAGCCGTTTCTTTTCGAAAAATATTGAGATTTTTTCCAGTAATTTTTTACCGGTTATTTTTCTGTAAATAATCCCTCTTTCAAGCATATTTCAGAGCAACCCATTCTTTAGACTTCATTACGGTTACAAATACGGTGCGACATAGAAAATAATGGTGCGCCAATTTACTAATTTTACCCAGTCTTATTGTCCTGTAATATTTGAAACAAACTAAAGTTATTTTGAGCGTATGTGTATTACTTAATTTGATCCTGAAGTTGAAGTAAAATGGTTCCACAGAACTAGGGAATTGTTTTACTGACCTTGCTTTTAGAAATTCTATCAAGATACATCAGACTGCTGAATGAGTCGCCCGTTGCTAGGGTTGCTCTGCCTGTAAAATAACATCCCTGGTGTTTGTATCTTGCAACTCAAAAGGAAGCTACCGTTTGTAGTAAGTTTTCAAAGGCGTTTGGTGACATCCTCACGAAATTCCTTAATATCTGACTAATTCCTTGAACATTCCTTTAATAGTATGCACCATACGAATTCCTTTTGAGCAAAAAACGTTCTATAGAGATAAGCGATTTGCTTTTTCTCATTTTCTTCCACTATAATAGCACAGGCAGCAGCTGCAGAGAGCTATAGTTTCCTCCATTTTGAAACTGACTTACAATAATGTCCTGCACAAATGTTCCTAACATAAACCTCTTCGTTTGTTTTGTATGAACAAATCTGTATGATAAAGGTGTCCTATACAGATCTATCAAAAGTTCCCACCACAACGTTGCTTCCAATTTTATAGAGAATCTAGTCGATGAACCTGGAAACTGTGTAAGTGAAGATGATAAATTTCCCCTAATATGTGGGTCATTGTACTAGCAAACGTCATCAGAACTATAAATAGTGCGGAGACGTTTCGCTATGATTTAAAACTCCATCCTTCTATCCACGAATTTGTAAAAATATTAAAGCAATTACAGACTGAAACAATGAGTCATAAAAGAGAAACAAACAGAGCATGTTGCTACTGAACTGTGGGAGAAACATCAACGTGGGGAATTATCACTATTTCGGTTTACAAGATACAAGTGTGCTGAGTTGCCAGTTTTAAAGCCAAGTTGTTGCACACAGTGACTTATGAAAATAAGAAGACGTTGGTAAAGCCAAGCGCTCCAGGAGATGAGGCACGATATAAATGGGATCCCTAACATTGTCTCCCGATAGAACATCCGGGCGAAGCACCACCCCCCCCATAAAAAGTGTCCCTTTCACACCCGGAACATTTAAAAAGTGCAAGCCACGGCCACGCCGCATACAGAAGCGAAAAATTCGTGAAAAGAAAGAATCCATCGCAGCACATGCCTAAGCGACAGGAGAAAGCATGAAAAAAAAAAGTAAAGGTAACTTGGCGCAAGAGATTTGAACGAGAGATCCCCCAAATGCGATTTCCCAGCTTACGTAGGCTGTTGCCGCTGACGATGAACGTACGCCGAACGTTTTGTAGAAGTGACATTTACAGTTTGCTTTTAAATTTATAAAAGCGCATTAGTGAAACTGAGACAGAATTAAGTAAGTTTCTTATGTGGATGAAAGTCGTACCAACTTCTTTGTTCACCTAAACGTATGGAAGGAAGATAATTGCGGTAATAAAATAAAGCTAACGTTCATTTGTGAAAATGCACTTGATGAAAAACTGATGCTATTATCATATCTGCCATTGACAGTTATATGAAGGAAAGTGAATGTTGACCAAATATCTGAGTAATACACAAACCTCGCCAAAACAGAAAAAAATTAGAATGTCACTTCCGTCTTGAACAGGTTTCACGTACTCAATTTTCAAAGTGTTAAAATGTGGGCTATATTACAAAATAGACGTGCATCATTTAGATTAAGTCAAACACTACACCGCGACTACTTGGCAATGGAGCTATACACGTCACTTGAAATCATTCAGCCGTTATCAGAAGAGTTGGAATTTGTTCATGAAGTTTGCTCTCTGATTCCTTGAACCGTATCAGTAGTGTGTGTGTAGAGAGATACTATAGATACAGCGAAATCACTGCTATTGACTTTGAAATCAGGCGCTTAAAGAGCAAACTTGTGTAAAGTACAGTAACTGGGAAATAACAGTCTAACGTGCTAGGGAGTTACCTTGAGTTTGATAAAAGTTTTTAGTCTTCATTTGGCAGTTCTCCACAAATGTAATATATTTCATAAATACAGGAGACGTTCCTGGTAAAATGAAAGAGCCAATTTCGGTTTTTGTGTACATTAGTAAGAAATATATAAGTGTGGAACAGCATGAACTGTGTTTCATCAGTTTAATATTTTCAATTTCTCAAAGTATTAATGAATTTATTTATTAGTCAACATTTCTCCTGGTGCCTCAAAGTCGATGCTGTGTTGTATAAGATTTTTCTGGTAATAATAATTATATAAGCGCTGATTCAAAATAAATAACTATTCGTATGCATAAATAATGTGAGAAGAAAAATGAAGGTGGTAAAATCGGGAAACTTTAATATCAGTAAGCAACGTTTCTGAAAGATTCGTCAAAGACATAAGAACTAGGAAGGACACCTTTTTTTCTAATTTACGTAGAACATGTTTAAGATTACTGGAGTGTACACCACCTTCACTTTCCATCTTCATACAAGTAATGCAGAATGCATCTGTACAGAATTGGAGAGGAACTTAAATAGTTACAATACAACTTTCCTAGAATCAGTAACGCTAAATTGAAGGAAGATATATTTGATTGACTGCAGCTTAGAGAATGGATGAAAGATAAACAACTATACAGGCACGGTTATCCATCAAGAATAATGTTTTTAGGCGATCCCTTGGCAGAAGGTTAAATGGAATATATGGTAAACGAATATAGAAACATTGAATTGTTATATGTTCCTAAAAATTAACTTTCTGCATTCACACCCAAACACTGAAATTGTTATTGATGAACACAGAGAAAGATGATAGCAGTAATTTCTAAATGAAGGAAAACTAAGGGAGATGGACAGCTACCATGCTTGTAACCTTATAAAAGAAAGCACATGAAAATAGAAAGGGCAGCTTACTACAATAAAGAACGAGCTGGAGAACGAATATTTATTAAAAATATTCTTTTGCGGCCATTTCTACCATTGTGGCATCTTAGGCGATATACCACATGAAAAGAGATCGGAAAAGAAATTTTTGGAATGGAAATGGGTCAGGCCTAAGTTTTCTAATTTTAGGATACCTTTCCAATCTTTGCATTGACTGAGAAAAATATGAAAAAAAAAATTATAATTTAGGGAAAATGGTTCTTGCAGGATTCGAACCGCAGACTTCCAGTTCACAAGTGCATCCAGTCGCTGCAATAGAGTTTCCATACGACCTCCTCGGTCCTCATAACAACTAATGTCTAAAGAGACAATGAATGGATTTTTGATAAAATAATTGTGTAAATTTGTTCGGAGCCCCCAACGCTGGCATGACATGGCATTCGCCCTTTCAGTGTAAGCAAAACTCCCGAAAAATGCTTTACACAGGCAATTGACTTTACTGGATTTGAACCGACCTTGGGACTTGGAGGTAAACACGCTGACCACGAGATCTTGAAGGCGATCTGGGAAAGAATTGGAAATATTTTTAGATATATCAATTTGTTCATTAAACAAAGTCAGACTATTTTATTGTGCCAAATGCGGCCTCATTTAGGGGGAGAAAAATGCAGTACAATATAACAACGTGTCCCAACTTTTTTCAGTTGATGACCAATTTATAGCGGACTATCCTACTTCTGCCTCTTATCAAGTTTTAATATATATACCGAGGGTGCAAAAAATTTATACACTTTCACAGTAGATATCTACTTAATATATTTGAAAGTTGAACCGAAAAACAACAGTAACGTGTAGTATGATGTTCCATAAACAGATGTGACTCACATACATTATGGTAGCGTTGCTACATGACAGGTAAATCAACAATAAACAAATGAAGCTAACATTATCGTAAATCAACAATGAACAAATGAGGACAAGATTATAGTATAATATTCTGTAAACAGACTTGACGCACATTACGTTATGCTAGCCTTGCTACAACAAAATGGAGAAAAGATTATCGTTAGAACAGCGAAAAGCAGTTGGAAAGCGGTATTGGAAAACCGAGAATATTGTTGAAGTTTGAATAGGATGAAGAGATTTCCACCGCGTTCTCCGGATCTAACTCCGTTGGACGTCTACCTATGGGGAACTCTTAAGGATGTTGTATACCGTAGAAAACTCTAGCTACAGTGGCAGCACTTCGGGAAGAAATTGAAACGGCATGTGCTGCAATCGTTGAGGACACTTTCGCAAACGTTGCTCAATCAGTAGTTGAAAGTACTCAGAAATGTATCGACGCCGATGATGGACATTTTGAGCAACTGTTGTAACTGTAAAAGTGTAATATGATTAGTGCTCATCATTTTTTGTTTGTGTGAATTTAGTTTTGTTATGTTAACACAGTTTTTTCTTTGCTTGAATTATACATTTTTGGCATCCTCTGTATATAATTAACAAAACAGTGTTAATTATAATTGCCTTAGTTTTATACTATAATTAACAGGTAGATGCATATGTATTTGTTATTTTATAAATTAAGTTTATCAATGCTATTTTATAATAATGTAGCTGTACATGTAAATTATGTTGTAGAATAGAATTTGTACCATCTCTGTATTAATAACAAAAAGTGAAATAAAAGTAATTTATACTTATAATAATGAAATAGATAAGCCTATCGACCCTATTACAGTTTTTCAACAGTACTTTTCAAACTTCATAAACGTGCTCAACAAATATCACGGAAAAAAAAAAAAATAAATAAACCTTTTCAACGGAAGCCAATTTTTTTGTGGTTCTCAATTATATAAAATGATCTTTAATTTTTTTCCATCTTTCTCAGACTAATGCTCCATTTTACTAAATGCATGTTCAATCAATTTCTGAAGACGACAAAGACTTAGACCATGAGGACCACTTGTGGTCCATATATCTTAGTTTTAGAAATGCCGCCATAACAGACAAACAATGGGATGAACTACAAAGAGCATCATTAGCCTGGATGTTTTTACTAACAGTTACAAATTACACGATAAAAGCCGGTATAACGTGTAACGTCTACTTTTTCTTTAACAGTTACAAATGAGGCACAAACTGTACATACGTTTAAATGTGACATAGTTCACTTAAACCAGAAAAGAGAATTTGGAACTAGAGTACACCCAACCTTCGTGAATTGCACCGTTGCTGTTATTAAACGGCGTTTTAAAGGTTATATTTCACTCAAACGTAACGTAGATGCAATTTAAAGCATCAGAAAGAAAAATTGAGCGTTGCAATTTGCTTTTCACATAAAGCCTGCCTCACTGAATACAAGTTTTAATGCACTGTCATTCGTTGCTGGACTTTGCCTTAAGGACACACACACACACACACACACACACACACACACACACAGAGAAACACTTCCACGCGTTGTTACAATCACATACTGTCATTCCTAAAGTAACTTTGTTACGATCACTGATATGTTTGTCCAGCTGGTTAGGTCTGCGGATTGCAACTAGCAACATAAACGGTAACTGCAAGTTATCTAGGTAATTTATCTTTTCCCAGTCATACCTTACCTTGAAAAGGCAACGTCATATAACATAAGCCACCAATATATTCCGGGCTTATATGCATCATATTCTCATTCAATTCATTTTTGAAATTAAGACCTTGATAGTTGGCATTAAGAATTAACGAAGAATAAATACAGAGGGTTCCAAAAAATGAATACAACCTTCAAGCAAAAAATAAAAAACTGCGTTAACATAACAAAACTGAATTCACACAAACAGAACATGATGAGCACTAACCATCTTAGACTTTTACAGTTACAACAGTTGCTCAAAATGCCCATCATCGGCGTCGATACACTTCTGAGTACGTTGAACGCAGCAACGTTTGCAAAAGTGTTCTCAGCGATTGCAGCACATGGCATTTCAATTTCTTCCCGAAGTGCTACCAGTGTAGCTGGTTTTCTACGGTATACAACATCCTTAAGAGTTCCCCATAGGTAGAAGTCCAACGGAGTTAGATCCGGAGAACGCGGTGGAAACTCAATCGGACCTCTTCGTCCTATCCAGTGCCTTGGAAGATTGTCATCCAGGTATTGTGGTAATGCATCATTCTGTTGGAAGTAAAATTCCTCATTTCCATAGAGTATATGAATAGCGGGTAAGACGGATGTGCGTATCATGTTCAGGTACACTGGGCCAGTTACTGTTCCTTCAAAAAAGGATGATCCAAATAGATCCCCAGGTGGCAACCCACGCCAAACATTAATTTCAGGTATATTAACAGCCTTTTCTAAAATAAAGTGTGGATTGTTTGCACAACAGTAGACACAGTTGTGCCGGTTAACAGTTCCGTTCAACTTAAATTGTGCCTCATCGGACCAAACAACTTTCCTTACGAAGGCCTCATCCTCTTGCGCCAAGTTCCGAAACCACTCACAGTACCGCATTCTCCAATCAGGGTCATCTTCTTTTAATGCATGCAAAAGTTTTGGGATAAAAACTTTCAACTTTGCTGTTTTAATAACACGACGTACGCTGGCTCTGCTAATTCCAGTCTCACATGCAAATTGCTTTGTAGATTTCTGCGGTGAGCGCTCAAAACGTTCCAAAACCATAGCCGAGGATGCGGGGCTTGTTGCTATGCGAGGTCTCCCGATCTGCCCTTGTGAACATCGCATACGGTACCACGAGTCTCAAATTTGTTACTCGCGTTGGCGGTTCTGTTCTGTGCACACGTCTTCATTGCCTTTGAACTTCAACGACATTCCATCGCCATGGGTTAAGGCGCGGACTCGTGAGCGGGAGGTTTGGGTTCGAATACCGCCAGAACCGTCCTCCCTGACTGAGGTTTTTTCCAGGTTTTCCTCAGTCCTCTGAAATGGCAAATGCCGGGGAGGTACCATAAACTTAGGCCTGGAGCGATTCCTTCCTTAAAAGTAAATCCTTTCCTAATATATCATTTCATCTCATGTATCATCAGTGTCCATTACCTGTGGTACCTCTGTAGCAAAAACGGGCGTTAAACACCATTCATTCATGTTCATTCATTCATTCATTCATTCATTCATTCATTCATTCATTCATTCATTCAACAACATTCTCTGTTTTCCAATACCACTCCAAGGTTGCTTTCCCTGGTCAAACGATAAGTTTTGCTCCATTTTGTTGTAGTAAAGCTAGCATAACTAACGTGAATCACATCTGTTTACAGAACATCATGCAATAATCTTGGTTTCATTTATTCGTTGTTGATTTACCTGTCACATAGCACCGCTATCATAATGCATGTGAGTCACATCTATTTACAGAACATCATACTGCACATTACAGTTGTTTTTCGGTCCAACTTTGAAATATATTAAATAGATATGTACTGTATAAGTGTGTACGCATTTTTGGTACTCTCGATATATGCACATTGGTTCATATAAAAGGTTACAAGCAAATATCTCTTAAATAGAACAATGAAACAAAATTCTACTTTTTTCTAAATTTATTATAGGAAGGGGCGTTCACAATAACGCCACAGGAAAACTTCAGTAGGCCTCCTTATGGGGCTCCGGTGGGTGGGTAACTTCTGAATTTTAAACGGAGCGATGGTATAGTTTTTAGATATTTGGACAGTGCTCAACAAATTAAGCAACTTTTATTAAAACTTTTTAACTAAAAGTTAATCGGGAAATGTTACAGTGTGCTTGAAAAAAGAAATTATGCAATTTGTGAATCCGAAAAGGAACAATTGGAAAAAAATACTAATTTTAATACTAAAATTCAGGAAACTATCAGTAATGAAGTACCTACACTCTTAGAAAATGTTCTAAATGTACGGTAAAAAATGTGGTACCAGCAAAACGGGCACTGCTATACTTCGCAATTCGCACATATGAATTAGGAGTGTTAAACAACAAATTCCACGATAAATGAGCCACACCGCTCATCTGTTTTCTATGTTATGTACACCATACCTTCAACAAGAGATAGTATGAAGCATCAAATAAGAAAAGCTTGTAGTACTATCACTCCAAATGTCAGAGAAAATCTCTAATAAAGAGTTTCGAAATATTTAGGTGTTGATGAAGTTTATTTTTGAGCATTTAATAAAAAGGTGCAAAACAATGATTTCACTTATTAATGTTTATCTTTTATTTAAACCGTATAATTTTAACGCCCTGTAACTTCTCAAGTTTAATTTAATAAAAACATTTTAACAAAAATTTGGCAAATTTAACGAAAACTATCGAAATATCTAAAAGTTATAGCATTATTCCATTTAAAGTTGTGGTTACTCTCCCCACCCCCAAACCCATAAAAGGAGTTCCACTGAAGTTTTGCCCATGGAGCTGTTATGTAGGCCCCATCCTAAAATAAGTTTAGAGAAAGTCAGCATTTAGTTTTATTTATTCATTTAGGAAACATTGGCATAAAAATGTTATATGAGCAAATTAGCAACTTTGAAAAATTTGCAATATAAGTTTAACTTTTTAAAGTATTATTGGAACATGCGTTTTACAAAATCTTATTTTACAAAATATCTTTACTTTAAATGAATAAGACGCAAAACGTTTTATTTGGAGATTGCTATTTACGCAACTAAGAAGTGAAATTTAGCACTTTTTGCTTCTAAGTTGAGGAAAATTGCCAAGTTCAGAAAGCATGCCTAAGCATTAAAGTACAAAAGAACTAGTTTAGATATAACAACCATATTCACACATTCAACCTATAAAGTATTATTGTTCATTTTACTGAGGGCATAACCCTGGAGATTCACCCATTAGCTCACAGGCACAGTAATTATATGTTAAATGAATGGAATGCAAGGATATTGTCATTTAATGGCTTGTAATAATTCAATTTTGCAGTAATTTATAAGGTTCCATTAACAATTGCATTTCTTTCTTCTAACCTGGCTTGATGGATGGTGTGGAGGAGAATACTTCGGTACTACAACTGACCCTTTGTACCTCCGGAAGGAAGGGGTGAGATGAGAGATGCGAATGCCCTTTAGGGAGGCAGAAGGGTTTCCTAACAGAACACTCTGTTTTACCGGCCCCTTAGAAGGCTCCCTTTCATTCCAGACGCCGGGGTGGAAATTGAAACTGTACTTACACTAAAATATATATATAATCATAATATTTTATATATTGTAGTTAGTGAAGTAGATACCTAGTTGTAATCTGCAAACAGTATGTCAATAAAAGAGAAAGCTCCTTGGTCCTTTGTTACGGAAGCTAGGAAAGTCAACAAAAGAGTCATAAAGCATTTATTCAGAGAAAATAACCAGGTCGAGTGCGATCTCTTCTTCTTTTTAAAAGAACAGCTAGTGCAGGGTTAATAAACTGAAAGACTTTTAAACCTTTTGGGTCTTTCGGTTGGCTGCCGTACTGGTAGCCCTTTAAACTAGCCAATGTCAACTTTAAAAAAATAGCGAATGGCACGCGGGGCAGATAGACTCAAACCAACCAATGATAGATGTATCTTTCAATTTTAAAGATAGGCTCGAGGCTTGCGCGTGTGCCTTTGGACGTCTTCTAGCCAACGATTTTTGAAATGAATTTTTTATATTAGCAGGCGGTCGCTCCACTGAGTCATTCAGTTCACATTTGTTCATTTGTTCAAGCAGATGTAAGTTCGGTTTTTCTGAGGCACATAGTTATAAGATCTACATGCGGCAAGATATACGCAGTTGGCAGAAGCAGTTAGCGTTAGCAGAGGTAATAAGTTCGATTTTCAATTTCACGCGCCGCGGCACTCATTTGTAAGTTTCACACGCGACAAATAAATTTATATCGGCGTAGATAAGTCTGTCGTAAGCAAAACACCAGAGGACGCGAAAGATTTTGGATATAATAAACATCAATAGATATTATGCCGCACCGCGTGCTTATTTACACTATAGAAATCCTCTCCCAATCCTGTTGAGTACCAATCAACAAAATATCAGAATTCACCCTGAGAAATTGTTCTCAGTGAAGCGTGGGCAACAACATCTAAGTGACCTACAATCAATCTGAAAAACCACTTCAAAATTGTCATCACAACGTGAGGTCAGCAACTCGACATCGATAACAACACCCACTAAACCGCTTCATAATTCGGCGCCTAACGTAGGTGCCATGCCAAGCCGCTTCAAAATGTTTCCAAACCGCAAGCCACCGTCACACCGCTCCAGTCCACCTCGTCCTTGCACTTTCTACTCTGTAACAGAACCAACTGAACGAAATAATATGAAGTGGGGAGCTGAAAATTCGTGGAATTTAATATCCATCTCAGCATTCGCCTAAGCGACCTGGAGAAACCCAAAGTCAGATGGCCAGTTCATAGGGAACTGAGCCCAGGACCTCCCGAATGCAAGGGCCAAGTATTATCGCCTCAGTCACACCTCTCAGTTCTGATCTGTTACTGGGATATTGCGCTTTTTGCCGTAGGTCTATTGAGCATCTATTTCCTGCAGGAAGCAAACGATTACTGGCTGGAATGTATTTCTTCTTATTCAGTTTACCAAATAAATATTTCACAATCTTCCGTTCTAATCTTCATCATATAAAGGTTAGTTGCAGATACTGGTCGAGTTTTTCTATTATTGTTTATTTTAAATTTCTTTTGAATACAAATACAATTTTTTTGCCAGTTGGCATTAAAGAATGGTTTTGAATTGGGACACTTGAGGGTACCTAAAGTAGCCATTTAGCAGCCATGAGAAGCAGATTTTTTTTTTCTGCACGCCACGCCCTTTAGCAAACAAAAGGATCTTTTTGATTCCTTCCTCATTTATCTTCTGTATAAAACGAAATAGAGACGAATAACTTTTATAGAAGTGTTTTATGTACCTTCTCTTGTCATTATTTCTATTATTTTGTCTACGTTATTCGTTTTACTAATATGATACATAGTAATTTTCAAAAAAAAAAAAAATAATAATTAAGCTTTGTTTGCTATTTGATCTTAGAGAAAATCTCAATAAACACGAACTGTGAGAACATTAAAAAAAAAATGACTCTCAATTACATGATCAAATTAGAGAGTCTGACTGGCCAATGTGGATATCGTTTCCCACATAGCAAAAAAGATAATGGAGATTGCTGCCTAAGCTTCTAATCACAGTTTCCAATGTGAAAATTAACCCATTTACAGTAACATTAAATTCACAGAATCTTCGCAAACTGCTAGAAAAACTAAAGAGAATCCTGCTGCTATAAAGATATTTTTAAAAACGTGGATATTGCTGGCTTTGCTATATAAGCGAAAGATAAAAGCTGCTTGTAACGCACTTTTATTTGTTGCAAGATGGGAACAAGCAAGCCCAGAGTCGTTATTTTAAACAATGTTTCACGGAGCTCTGGAGCACGAGTCTGAATTTCAGCACAAAAGTTAGCAATACTATTTAATCGAGCAAGGAGACGAACAAAGTAAAGTGTAACTTGAGCTATTTGCCACGTTTTGTTAGATAACTTCCTTTCGGTGATACAGTAGGATATTAAAATTGAAATCTAACATGAGTTAAAGCCATATGAAGTACGTTTTCTACTGTGCATGAAAATAAAACCTAAATCGTCTTGTTGTATTTCAACGTAGCCTTTCTTCATTTCCACACACTTCGTCTTCATTTGGTATTTTGGTTCTTCAACCAACCCATTACCGCATGCTTTACGATATCGCCGTTGGGAAATATTCGTCTACAAATGAATTTCTTCAGTTTTGGATTACAGAGTGTGTGCTTAGGCTCCTAATATTCACAATCTTTGACAATAGCCGCTTGCTTTATGGAATTTAGACAAGGCGCCTTATCGTGTAGCAGCAACGATCCACACAGGTTTTCCATGATGGTATCATGTTAAAAGCATAAGTTTATTCAGTGATGCCACACTTCTATGATGAAAATTCCAATATAAACGTGTCTTTGTATCCCAATAATTTTTGCCATGACGTTTCTGGTGTTGAGCTTCTTGTACGGCTTCTGTGTCATAGTTTGTCAATCCTGGTGATATGTACACCTAATAGACCCAAGATCGCAAGGTTAGGAAACCAACATTACCAGATTTTGTAAAATATTTTACTATGTTTTAGGTAAAAATAAATCACCTTTGCATTTATGTTGGAATGGTCACGTATAGATGCTTCAAATTTTCCTGTAATATGTTTGTGATTTTAATACTTTTGATGAATATTTCAGTTTATTCTCATATAAAAACGTTATTTCTGTAAACCTTTAATAATACTAACATTGAATAAGAAGGAAGAATTTTTCTGACCAAGAACTGAACACAATCTAATCAGAATGTAAAATAGCATCGGCTCAGACCTCCTGAGTAGGAATATACAGCAAAACAGGAAAGATACCGGAATGTGTATTGAACATTGGCAATTGCGGAAAAACTTACGGTAGATGGGACCCTATAACGGAAACCTCACGTGTTGTCTTTATGCACAGTCTGATGAGACTACAAAACACATCCTACAAGGGTATGAATCTCTAGATTAAGAATATAATATAATAAGATTCAGCACTTTAGCAGGTGTAATTCTTAAACTTGTTGGAAGGATTCTAAAGCCCACTAAATATCTAGATTTTTATAAAGTTACCATCGAAGGGACGCAATCCATCCATCCATCATCCATCTATATTAGTTCGCTTGAAAATATGGTTGTAACTGAGATCTATATTCTGCTTTAGGGGTATAAATAGATAATTCCATAGGATAGACAACTTCGATATATCGGTAACATTAATTATGATTTTGTTCATTGTTAAGTGACAGCTATGGTGAACTAAACATTCGCCATATTATCAGCAGCCGGTGATTATGTACTGCCTTTTATTTCTTTGTGGTACAAATAGTCCATTTATTTAAATTTTGCATATTTCAGTACAGTAATTCATAAAATATAAAATCTTTTATTCAGTAGTTACATACTGAAGTTGATGAAAGTTCGTATAAGTGAAATGTATATAATGTAACACTATATGAAATAATTAATCAAAATAAGCAAAATGCCATTTCGACAACCTTAAAAAGACGTGTTGCATAACTATAAAAATACATAGAAAACATACTTTTTGTCAGTAATTTAATATTTTTAATTAACTGTTCTATAGAACAATACAAGCATCATCATCAACATACTCAACGTAAGTTGTTTATAGTGCTCAGAATTCCTTACTGATTGACATCTGTTTCCTAAAGATGGAACTGGAAATGAAAGCAGCTTGGGTAAATTATAACTAGGGTAAAGGTTAGTAATGTAATGCTATTATAAAATAATGTGAAATTTATTCTGATATTGTAATAAATAAATATAGGTGTTAATGAAACAAGATTAATCTAAAATTTTCATATAAGGTATTATGTATTTATGTTCTTACCTTGAAATGAAAACGAATAGAAAAATTTTGGATTTATCTTGTTTCATTAATACGTACTTTTATTTATTACCATAACAGAATAAATTGCACATTATTTGATAATAGCATTACATTACTAACCTTTACCCTAGTTATAATTTACCCAAGCTCCTTTCATTTCCAGTTCTATCTTTAGGAAACAGATGTCAATTAACAAGCAATTCTGAGCACTATAAACAACTTATGTGGAGGGTGTGTTGATGATGCTTGTATTGTTCTAAAGAACAGTTAATTAAAAATATTAAACTACTGATACTGCTTACAAAAATCGAACTCAAGAAAGAAGTACATTAAACTTAAGAGCCATAGTTCTTACAGTCTGAAGTTAAAAAACAATGTTAATTAAATTTTACGTTTCACTCATCATCCCAAGCCATTCGTAATATGAACTTTTATATGGTATTTTGATAGTTAAATTATTTTAAAATTGATATCAAATCCTTTATTTTCTATTGTTGCCTGGAAATCTGAATTATTATTATAGTGTTTAAATATGGACGGAATAAAAAATAAGTTAGATTTTGGGTAAAATTACAATTATCAATATTACAGCAATAGAACTACTCGGGAACGTCTTATTAACCGATTTTTTTTTTTTCAATATTATTCTGTCCAGATTCAAACAACATTCCAGGCTTCCAGGCAACGATAAAAGAACAAAAAAGGTCATAACGATTGCACCCTCTTTAAATAATTTTAAGCATAAAAATTAAGGATGACATTTGACATTTTAAAGTGGGATGCTGGAGATGAAATAATGTAACCTAAGATTTAATAAAAATTGGCTTTAAACTTCCCCCTCGATATCTAAATTAAATTAATGTGTTTAAATTAAATATATGATAATTTGCTAATTATTCATACTGGGAAGTTTTGTGATGAATGTCGTGTGTATGTGTTCACACGAAAGATGATTTTAAACTTAAATGTAAAACGACCCGACCTTGCATATTTACAGGTGGTTTCTATGAATGCAGTGCAGTTCTTCTTCTTCAAAGTTCTCAAGGAGCAATATTGGGATGGTAATCATTTACCAATGTTCTTATTTTTCCCATACATGTGACTCAAAATGTTTCTGATAAAATAAAACGATTTTGGATATGCAGAAAAAAATGGTGCCCGAAACATGTGAGAAAAATACAGATATGCTTCACAAAGGAACGAGAAATGGAGTATTTCTTTCTTCTCTATTTTATATAAATATTAAAATACATTTTTTAAATTATCATGCCATTGGAACCTCGACTGTACCAATGGTGAACCATAACTCGGCCAGAACACAGGAGACTTTGTGGTCTAAGTTTCCCCGTGATTTAAGAGCAGAGAGGTTTTTTCTGAGAGAGGGAAAACAAGTTAAGAAAATAACTCAACTTGAAGTCGTACTCATGTTCGTTGCGTTGGTAGCGCGAATGTTTTTGCTAGACTAAGATTCGTTACGCTTTCATTGCCCATTTTTTCTTCAAAGCAATCCTTGATTGATTGATTGATTGATTTATGGACGCTCTTTAACATCTCAGGTCATCAGCGTCCCATTCAACTCAGGGCGTGAAACGGCCGACAAATTTTGCTTAGAGACCTCTCTTTAAGGCTTGAGGTTCTTTTTCGTGCCGTAAATGTACGAAACGCGACCCACGGCTTTACTTCCCTTCCGAAGGAAGCCATACTTAGGATTTTTACGCCCGAAAAAATCCATCGGTCCTGGCCGGGTTCGAACCGGCGTTTTGGGTTTAGGAGGCAAGTATGGTAACCACTACACCACCAGGACCGACTCAAAGCAATTCAGTCAATGGAAGTACTTCCATAATAAACTTTTTTTCAAGCAGCATCTAAGCATGCCTCTAAAAACAATATTAATAACATACGAACAGTTTATGAAATTCAGTATAGAACAGAAAACGTTTCTAATGCTTGAAATAATTCTCTAGAGACACGCTCAAACATTTAGAGAGTTTTTATTCTAAATACAAAACGATCATTAGATATATTTGTCTTACGACAGCAACGTGATTGAGAAATAAAAAGAAACACAAGGGAGAAAAGACAAAATATAAGATACAGCAAAATGGCAAGATGAGGTTGAAACTATTTTGCCACACTGTAACAATAAATAAGTCACTGTAGGCGAGCATAGCTCCTAAGGCAATGAAACACATAGGCCTATGATATCATTTTCACATCAAGCACCAGCCATAGGAACGACATCTGAGGCTTTTCAAACGAAATGAGAGAATAAATGAGGTGAGAAAAAAAGAGGAGGAAAGGGATGAAAGTGAAAAGTGTTAAAGGAGTGAAACTGGGTTCCGGTATAACCCTCTCTCAAAAGAAAAATCTGAAAACCCCGCTTTGTCCATCTTTGCTACGGAGATAGAACAGTGTTCCAGCCAACAGTAACTAATGGAGCATTTTAATTGAGTTTCCTATACCAAAATAAGTAAATACACTTTTAGTCCTGGAGAGCTTCCTACTTCAAATATCACAATGGACATCTCATTCTTAGCAAACAGCACCAGAATGCCGAAGTTGAACAACTTGCTGAATGTTGAATTTACTTGCACCTGCAGTCATTTTTCCCTATTTGTGTTACTAGTAGAACGTTAATAGAAGACGAACTGGCTGTGAGGAATCGAATGCATATCCTCAAGATGACAAGATCTAGAGTCCAATGAGGTATCAGTTTACCTAGCTAGGATAAACTGAAGGGCAGGGCGTGCATTTGTTATGTGTTTTAAAGAGCAGATTCGCGATGAATATTTGTTTAGATTTTACTATTAAAATAAAGCATATTTATCGTAAATATCCGTCAGAAGAATGCCCTACATCTCTGCTCTGAGCACTCAGATACAGCGAAAGTTCATTTGCACTTATTTTTATAAATGTATACTTTTTCCCTATAACTGTAAATACAACACCCTCAAACGACCATACTTTGCGCATATTTAAGCAGCTACTATAGTCATTCTCAGTTTTCATGTCGGATTCTCCGATATTTGGTAACAGTATATTCTAGTTGACCTTGCCAGCGGAGCTGTTATGTTGGTTGACTTGTGACTGTAGCCGGGGTCAATTATTTCTCAAACGCTTCGAGGGCAAAGGAATGTTACGCAGTTGTCTGTTTTATTGTAATGAATTAACATTATCTGTTTGTCTCAATTGGTGCTGCGTTTCTTCCATGAGCCACGCATGACAGCAGCCTGGCACAACCTTCTGCAAGAGTTAAGATAAAAATTTCTTCATTCCAAATAATAAATTTCCAATAACTTCAATGCCTCTGCTCCTGGTATACATGATGCATATTTTATGGTCGTAATGGAAGGGCTTAGTGTAGGTACAAGAAGTTATTTTTAAGCAATTGTTCAATACAAGTAAACCTCGAAAATGCTATTAAAAGCATGCTGTGACGTAGGTAGTATCTTAAGTATGTTGTGTTATTAAAAAGTTAACATTTTCGTTAGAGCTTCATTAACCAGAAGAAAGTCTGTTGCTATATTAGAATGAAGTTCAATGCCACGAGCACTTTTTCCTGTACATTTACTCCCATTGCAATGGTAGTGCTAATTTGCTATTCGTTATGATAATATTCAACAAACGACATTGCTTTAAACTGATGTGCAACACTCTCTAATGCCAGCTTGCCATACTATTCATCACATGCATGCATTTTTGAATGTTGTGGAGATCTAAAAGTGATTTCACTTAAGTGACACCCTTCTAAACGAAGCAAGTTGATCTATTACGTACAAAATATAAAGAATGTTTTGGGATTTTCTTCTGGTCGCCTGAAGGAAAAGTCGAAAAACCATTCAGTTATGAATTATTTATTTGATTTATTTGACACCAAAGATTCTCAAAATGTTTTATCCGATTCAAAGCACGGTTCTTCAAAAAGTTTCTATAAATAGGCAGCATGTATTATGAAATTAAATCAAAGAAACAGGAACAGATCGACGAATGCTTGTGAATGGGAGGTCTGATGTTCAATTCCCACCAGGATCTGACTGTATTTTTTCTAGGTTTTCTTTTCTTTCTTTCTTTCTTTCTTTCTTTCTTTCTTTCTTTCTTTCTTTTTCTTTCTTTCTTTCTTTCTTTTTTTTTTTTTTTTTTGATTGATTTATGTACGCTCTTTAACATCTCAGGTCATCAGCGTCACATTCAACTCTGGGCGTGAAACGGCCGACTAATTTTTCTCAGAGGCCTCTCTTTTAAGCTTGAGGTTCTTTATCGTGCCGTAAATGTACGACACGGGACCCACGGCTTTACTTCCCTTCCGAAGGAAGCCATACTTAGGATTTTTACGCCCAGGTTTTTCTCAGTCATCTATGATGAATACTATGAAGATACCTAAATGTAGGCCTGAAATGCTTCTTTGCACGCATCTCCTCCCAATTTCAATCCCAATATTTATTATTTCATCTCATCTCATGTATCATCAGCGTCACTTCTTGTAATGCCTGAATAGTGCAAAGGGGCGTTAAACTACACTATTAAAAGTAACAAAACAAATAGAACAGAAACGAGTTGAATTGAAACAGAAATATGTTTTAATATGCAAACAACAAGATATTGTTGTTCCTCAACATGGAGAACATGGTACCCCTTCCTTTGGAATTACCCGTCTCATTCTGTATGCCGGCTTGTCGGCATTTGGCTTGGAGCCAATCAATTATAGCTATAATACCTCATTATGGTAATTGCAACATGCTTCTAACTACCAAAAACTATTTATTAATGCTTCCATATTTGCTGTATCATTACTTGAACTTGATTTGCAAAAGTCAAGCCATAGGGAAGCAGTGACCTATTACAATATTGTTTTGCAGGTCTTATGTATTTAAATAAAACATAGATTTTCTACTACCGAGCATTATTTCGTTACCTCGAAAAGCTATGGATCTCTTACGACACCGAGGTTGATAGATAATTGTTGATTTGGTTTATTTTTGGACGCTCTTTAACATCTCAGGTCATCAGCGTCCCATTCCAATCTGGGCATGAAACGGCAGACAGATTTTGCTCAGAGGTCTCTTGTTTCAGGCTTGAGGTTCTTTATCGTGCCGTAAATGTACGACACGGGACCCACGGCTTTACTTCCCTTCCGAAGGAAGCCATACTTAGGATTTTTACTCCCGAAAAAATCCATCCGGGATTGAATGCGCGATCTTGGGTTTAGGACCTATTTGACAGATGAATAAAATAAAATTACCTAAACACTGTTTTTGTAGCCGAGCCAAAGGTTAGAATTCTCATTTGGAATGTTTCAGGTTCAAAACACTTAGGACGGTCATCCGGATTTCGTGATTTCTCCTGATCATTTAGGGGAATGCTGAATTAATCATGAACAAACCCTATCCGCGAATTTTACGCTGTTTCCTTCATTTCACAGTTCTAGTTTCAGGGTAGCAAAAGCTGTTACATTTCATTTCACAGTTCTAGTTACAGAGTAGAAAAAGCTGTTACATTTCATTTCACAGTTCTACTTACAGGGTAGAAAAAGCTGTTACATTTCATTTCACAGTTCTAGTTACACGTAAGAAAAAAGTTGGTTCTTTTCATTTCACAGTTCCAGCTACAGGGTAGAAAAAGTTGTGTTTCATTTCATTTCACAGTTCTAGTTACAGAGTAGAAAAAAGTTGATTCGATTCATTTCACAGTTCTAGTTACAGGGTAGAAAAAGCTGTTACATTTCATTTCACAGTTCTAGTTACAGAGTAGAAAAAAGTTGGTTCGTTTCATTTCACAGTTCTAGTTACAGGGTAGAAAAAGCTGTTACATTTCATTTCACAGTTCTACTTACAGGGTAGAAAAAGCTGTTACATTTCATTTCACAGTTCTAGTTACACGTAAGAAAAAAGTTGGTTCTTTTCATTTCACAGTTCTAGCTACAGGTAGAAAAAGTTGTGTTTCATTTCATTTCACAGTTCTAGTTTCAAGGTAGGAAAAGCTGTTACATTTCATTTCACAGTTCTAGTTACAGAGTAGAAAAAATCTGGTTCATTTCATTTCACAGTTCTAGTTTCAGAGTAGGAAAAGCTGTTTCGTTCATTTCACAGTTCTAGTTTCAGAGTAGAAAAAGGTGTTTCATTTCATTTCACAGTTCTAGTTTCAGGGTAGAAAAAGTTGTTTCATTTCATTTCACAGTTCTAGTTTCAGAGTAGAAAAAGCTGTTTCATTCATTTCACATTTCTAGTTTCAGGGTAGAAAAAGTTGTTTAATTTCATTTCACAGTTCTAGTTACAGAGTAGAAAAAAGTTGGTTCGTTTCATTTCACAGTTCTAGTTACAGGGTAGAAAAAGCTGTTACATTTAATTTCACAGTTCTAGTTACAGAGTAGAGAAAAGTTGGTTCGTTTCATTTCTAGTTCTAGTTACAGGGTAGAAAAAGCTGTTACATTTCATTTCACTGTACTAGTTACAGGTTAGAAAAAAGTTGGTTCGTTTCATTTCACAGTTCTAGTTACAGGGTAGAAAAACTGTTACATTTCATTTCACAGTTCTAGTTACAGGGTAGAAAAAGCTGTTACATTTCATTTCGCAGTTCTAGTTACAGAGTAGAAAAAAGTTGGTTCGTTTCATTTCACAGTTCTAGTTACAGGGTAGAAAAAGCTGTTACATTTCATTTCACAGTTCTACTTACAGGGTAGAAAAAGCTGTTACATTTCATTTCACAGTTCTAGTTACAAGTAAGAAAAAAGTTGGTTCTTTTCATTTCACAGTTCTAGCTACAGGGTAGAAAAAGTTGTGTTTCATTTCATTTCACAGTTCTAGTTACAGAGTAGAAAAAAGTTGGTTCGTTTCATTTCACAGTTCTAGCTACAGGTAGAAAAAGTTGTGTTTCATTTCATTTCACAGTTCTAGTTACAGGTAAGAAAAAAGTTGGTTCTTTTCATTTCACAGTTCTAGTTACAGGGTAGAAAAAGTTGTTTCATTTCATTTCACAGTTCTAGTTACAGGGTAGAAAAAAGTTGGTTCATTTCATTTCATAGTTCTAGTTTCAGGGTAGAAAAAGTTGTTTCATTTCATTTCACAGTTCTAGTTACAGGGTAGAAAAAAGTTGGTTCATTTCATTTCATAGTTCTAGTTACAGGTTGGAAGAAGCTGTTTCATTTTATTTCATTTTATTTCACAGAACTTAATTTTGAATAAATGAAAATATTATGCAAATAATACTGCAATATCTCTTTCACAAAATTCCAAATATATTAAACTTAACAAATGCAAAAAATCTCTTCCAAAATTATTTTTCATTGCACTTTTTCATTACACTTATTTACTTTCATTAAAACTCGATTTTTACCATTTTAATTACTAAACACCAGCAATATGTTTTGCTTAACTTCATTAGGACTTTAATATTAAAACTTCTTAGTGATTTGTTGTCAAAAAGTTTAAAATATTTCAAACTCGTATATTAGAATATTATTAATTTCTTAAACTTTTGCTCAGCAAGTAGCAAAATGCAGATGTCCGCTTTAGGAAACAATCGCCTCATTTTGTTACTAAATCAGATTTTTTCACACCTGAGGCAGGAAATAATTTGATCTTGCTAACGGTTTCAGCAAGTGTGTGTTACACTTTCTACTGTGTACCTGTGTATTGTGGAGTGTGCCGTGAATAAGATATATATTGCACAAAACAATATTTTTTTATGGTTTTATGTGCTGAAGAAACCGTACAAAAATTGTACAATGGAATTTCGTACTAAATTTCCAGGAGTAACATTTCCTTCAGGAATGCAATTTTCAGTTTAGTGAACGAAATTCGAATTCAGAGAGTTTTCATTGACAGCAAGTCGAGATCACAAAACTAAATTATAACGTAGAAAGCTTTATGAAACAGGTTATCAATCAGAAACTTCTCCTGGATAGTTTAACAGCATTAATCGAGCAAGTTGGTTATCTATCGGCAGTGCGAATAAACTGTTCATCTGTGAAATATTGCTGCTGAAATTAAACATGCAGGGGTGCTGAAACAAAACATCAGGGAGCCAGTTTACAATATTCGGAAGGATAAATTGCGGGGAGTGTCTCAAAAATGTTTCAAAAAGTTTCAGGCAGGTTTCACAGCGGAAGGCAGGCACTTTGAGCATCTACTGTGATGGTGAGTACAATTTACTACTAATAAATAACGAAACAAAAAATGCGGGCGCAAAATGATGCGGTAGATGGCGAAGCAGCTAATCTATCTTCCCATCGGCAAAAAATGCCCGATTGCGTAGCGGAATGAGGACTCTGTATTATTCGTTCTAAGTGCATATGGCAACATAATGTTTGTCTACTAATAGAAGTGAATGCTATGACCAATCATGTAAGCTGTAATGCCAACAGTCTGGTTCAAATAAACCTTGTCCCTTCCAATGAATGCTATTGGTTCAAAGTCAATATTCGTCTAGAAAAGACTTTTTATGGTTTTTTTTAACTTAAATACGCTCTTTAACATTTTTTTTTATCATTGACATCCCATTCAATTACGGGTTTGAAACGGTTGATAAGTTTTGCTCAGAGATCTTTTCTCTCAGGCTAGAGGTTCTTTTACGTAAATCTACGAAACAGATAAAAAAACTTCACCCGTTAAACAGATATGCATAACAATTCACCTATGTCCCTTTGAGGACATTGTACGTCACACTGTACGACATTGGGGGCAACATCAACATTTCTTTAAAAGTATGTCAAACTCTAAACATTTTTAATATGCAATGCAAAGTCATTATTATTGACAATTATCTCCACGCAGCATTAAGCATGGCACCGATTATTACACCTACCACAATGGGAGTGCTTTAGAAAGCTGTGTTAAATAAACTATTTGAAACAACGACTTGATGTTTAAAACGAATTTTTAAAATAGATGTTGTAAAGGAGAAGAACTAGGCGTTGATGCTTTCCATTAACGAAGCGTAATTCAAATAAAACCCGTTCAAGATTTCTAGCCATTGGACGAAAAGAGTAGAACTGATTGAATCTTACAGTCATGTTGCAGTTGAGTCAGGCATCCCATCGTTTGGGTAGGTAGTGAATTCCGTCCGGTTGCCGCTTGAACCAAACCTTAACGTCAAACTCACTTGCCAAGTCACGATGCGTCTACAAATAAAGTCTTTGGAAAAATTCATACACCCATTCACGCCACCCCACTTCCGTGTGGCTCACTTTAAAATAAACCGCCAGCTCATCGTGTGGCATGCTTTGAACATACATGAAATCAAATTGTACTTCAATGCAATGTCTTTTGCATATCTATAAAAGTTAAGATCGCGAATAATATTGAATATGACAACTGCATTATTTTATTGATAGCAAGGCAGTTAACATATCACATTGCACGATATTATAATTCGTTTTCACAACGTTAACGTTATTAAATTCAATGAATTTAATTTATGCTTTGTTATGAAACAATAAAATAACGGAATTAATTAAAACACATAATACCGATAGACCACATAAAATACTATTCGAAATGACTCAAAGGGGGAGACGAAAAAATTAGCAATAAAACTAAAACGATAAGTATTTACCGACAAATTACTATAATTAATTACATTGAAATTTGAGTTATCTTTTATATTTTGGTTGAACCTACCAATAACAACATATTCTTTATTAATGATCAAATTACTTTTAAAAGCACATTTCTATGTTTTCAGAAGTTAAACTATAATGTTATTAAAGCCGCTAAATAAGACTTAAATGCACACTGGATGGAAAAAAAAAAAAAAAAGATAGACACCTTAAACTAGATTTTGAACTAAGAATATGTTTTTAACGCTCGTGATTTCATAATGTTAGGGAGGCGGGTAAAAGTTCGAATTGTGCCCAATGTGTGGCAAGGTAGACAAGAACTGTATACTAAAATATATAGAATCAGAAGGACGGAGAGAAGAAATATGGGATAATTTGCCGGCAGAAATTTTGGCTTTAAATTTTTTGGTAGGAGCAGAAAAGAATTTTTGAATCAGTTTGGAAATTGTGTAGGAAATGTAAAAGAAAAGTGTTGGAGGAAAGTAATCAAAGCAAAGGAAGAAGGTAAGAAATAAAAGAAACAATGATGGAAGATTTCCCTTTATAATAGATATAGTTGGAGTGGTGTAGGGTACATGTACACAATAACCGGGGTGTTAGTTGTATAGGATCCTGAATTTACAAGCACTTCAGGATCATGGATATATTATAACATTGTAATTGTAAATGGGTGACATAATAATAAATATTCATTTATCATTCAGTTATTCACTCATGATTTCAGAGTTATAAACTTTATATGAAACAATAAACAAGCTTTTGTTGTGAATTTATTTTAATTATATATTTGTAATAGAGCAAAAGAAGAAATTTAATTATTATTTGCGTGTTTTAGAAACTCTGATATATCAAAGGTAAATATTTGTTTACTATTTTCAAATTGTTTACAAATTCTTTGTTAACAAATGTTCATTTTTTGCTTTGCTTTAGAGAAAAGCAGTTATTTCGTAAACATTTTTAGTAATTCAGCACTCTCCCAATGTCACCTATAGATGTTTGTATTAGCTGTTCGTGTTAAGCAATATTTTAATGACCTAAATATATTTCCTATGCTATATGTTCGTAATATAAATTATTTTAATGTATGTTATGCAAATATAAACGTTTTCCCTGCTAAAAGTAAGAGCAGATTGTTTATATCAATAGCTTTGAAACCAAACAGCCTTGAGATTACTTTTAAAGGGCAGCCAACATTTATATTCGTAACCTTGCACTTTCTTCTATATTTAACTTCAGATGTTCCTACGTGCAGCGGACTTGTTGCATGTTACAACATAGACTAATTACTGCAATATTATTATTAATAATATTGTGGAACCTCTTCATACAAACAAAACTAATATGAGCGTTCGTCTTTTGCCACATGCCCAGGAGTAAAATTGGCATTAAAGTGTGAGTTTTTTTTTTTTTTTTTTTTTTTTTTTTTTACTGATAAACTGAAATATGCTTTACTTGTGTGCCGAAAGAGTACTCAAACATATTATATAACCGTTATATTTTAACTTTTGTAGCGTTGTTGTTTCTACGATATTTGGCATAAACGCAATTATACATGGGGTAAATAGGAAAAAATTGTTATAATGGATTATTTGCCTATTGCTGTAAAGTGGAACTCTGTCATTGCCAATTCCAAATCATGGCCAATAGAAGTTTACCGCTAAAACGTTTCACACTATACATGATTATATTCTTCTTCTTTCTCTCTTTTAAAGGGGGTTCGTGTTAACAAGTGAAAATCTTTCTCCATCTTTTTCTTCCATATTTCTATGTTCAATTTACCTATTACTTAGTGACAGATGTCAGAGGATAATTTTACAACACTATTTACCATTTACCTACTCTGATATCGGGTATTTCAATTGAGTTTAACACCGAAGACTAAATATACTACAATCAATAGCGAAATGAAAGTACTGCGTGATATATACTTCTAATTAAACATGCCAACATTTGCATTTATATATATTTCATAAAGTATTAATTGAACTAAAGTAAAAATGAGTTAATTTGTTATTGTTCATATTTTGTAGTATTTCCGACCAACCCCACGGTCTAGTGATGAGCGTTCTTGGCTGCTACTACTCTAGTGGTCCGAGATTCGACTCCCATGATCTGGTTAGGTTAGGTCTCATTAGGTTTAAGAATACACCTGGCCCACCATAACTATCTTTGTCATCCCTATTGGATTGATGAACTACCCCTTACTGGCGAGCCAGCCTCAGAAGACGGTTACTATCATATCACGCCAGAGACGATACCTAATTTCCAAGGGAACGGGGCCAACATTAGACAAAGTTATACTATTTCCTCATTTTCATATTATTTCTAAATGATGTCGAACTCTTCATATTTATCCTATTTCTTTATCAGCTGTTTCATAAAAGTATATTTAAAGGAATAAATATACTTATAAATTATTCAAACAGTTGATAAATTGCAGTATAAACAAAATATGTTACAGGAAATAAATACAAATCTGCACCAATTGTGCTTGACAACGTGAGAGGTCAATCGATCTAAGGAAATTAATCGCCATATAAAATTAAACGAATATAGCAAAACAAGAACTTAAGGCTTCTGAAATCTTAGGTATCATAAATTTGCAAAAATAGTTAAATTTTCTTCTAATTTTGGGACGGAACAGGTTCTAATAAAGACTTACCCAAAGTTTTTTACAGTAACCTAAAGTGTATCTGACAAAAGATTTGCAAATTGATATTTTAACTAAGAAGACTGGTAATAGCACTGCAGACAAATCTTAATCTTGATTTTTCAGACCGGATATTATATTTTTCCGGATGAAGTAACTCTTCAAAAATCTGTTTCAAGCAGCAAGGACCGCGTTACGAAAAAGTCCTCAGAAGTATTGGGAATCCAGTTCACAGCATTTTAATCTAGCAGAAACTATATTACGCAGAAGGTTATTTCAGTTTCCGTTTCCACATATTTAATTTTATAATTAATAAACAATAATAAAGTTAACACTGTAAAATTTTTCTGTGGCATCCTATACCTCTTAAAAATATAAAGAAAAGAAAAGAAAGAACTTGGAATTAAGTGGTTCCTCAACGTTTTCTTCGGGTCTTTGGATTTGAAGAATCTCTTTTAGGCAGCACAACATATCAGCCTATTCCTGCTTTTAAATATTTATACTTATTCATTATTCAACTAGTAAAATCTTGGGGCAATGTGTCTAGGGGAATTTTGCACCTGGCTCTGAGACTGAGAATACCTGCGCTTTTAAAGTACATAGAAATCGAATGTACACTTCTTTAGATTTAATGTTAATTCTTTAGCAGCATATATAAAAGTAGGCACTCATACTACAAACAATAAACTTAATTTTATAATACCCCACTGCCACCAATGAAGCTTTAATATTGAGTGTGATGATTATTAATCTATTTATGTGGATACAAAGTTCATATTTTTAACTTTTACAATTCTCATGGCGGTTTCGAGTCGATGATATTGAATTTGCTTAAGGAACCATGTCTAGCTGGAAGAAAATTCATAAAGGTGATCTCCTTCATTGCACTTTTACATTTTTAAACAGCAATTCATTATAATACATATAAAGTAATAATAATAAACCAAATATTAAATTTCACCACCAAAGAAACTTATAAACACTAATTACCACCGCTGCGATATTGCAATGTTATCCACAGATTTAGTTAAAGTTTCTTCCATGTTATCTCTTAAGAGAAATACGATCTTATTCCTTTAAAGCAAGGAAGGTTTCGGAATAACTGCAGTAAATTTAATCTATATTACTAATTTATTTAAATTATTAAAATATGTCTAAAAGATAGTGCATGATACACGTGTTAAAAGTCCTTTTATTTTGTAAGTTACGGAAAAAAAATACTAATTTTATTATTTGATCATAAATGGCTATTTTAGGCTACTGTTATAATATCAATTCGTGTTTTTATGCACTTTGTGATTTCAACGTTTCATTATCCAGCAATTATGATTATTGCGACGTACACTAAAATATTTCTCATTGAAAATCGACGAAGAATTAAAAGATGTTTGACAACATTTTATTAGGTACAATTTAATTAAGTATCAAAAGAGAGCTTTGTTGAGTACTCCCTTGCATATGCAAAAAGAGAGAAGAGAATAAAGAAATGAAACTTTTCTACTTAATACCTTGAAACATTTAGTTAAATCTCAGAAACTTAAAATCGTGAAGGAAGTTAAAGTATATAATGGTATTTAAGGCTTACTTAAATAATACTACTAACTAAGTAGTGTTTTCCTGCTTATTTCAAGTTATGTTAACGCAATTTCTAGGAGTATTTTCTATTTTTCTGTTGTAAGCATCGAAAAGAGCGTTTTAAACACGTAATTATCATTATTTTGACCAACAAAGTTTCAAATAATTTAGAATGCATTTTAAAATGTCTAAAGCAGTGTTGTCTAGCAAACCAAACTTAAATAAAGAAAAATTTAAGGTCCGCTTTTCTAGTTATGTATTAAATAATTAAAATGTTAATTAGTGTATTTAATTAATGCATGAATACAATATAAAGGTGTTTTTTTGAGCGACAAGTATTTTTTCTACTTTAAAGCACTTATTCCAGTTATTATGAAAACGGTATGTAGAATAACACATTTAATTCAAACAGCATCCTTTGTCCTGAAAGCCTCTTTGTGACTGCCGATATTTAGTTTGAGACATCGTAATTTAGTAAATTCCAGTATCTCTAGCATTTGCTAATAAGGTTTTTAAGAAAATCTTTATGTCCTTGTGTAGAATTTAAACTTAAGTAGATGACACTGACATTCCGAAATTGCAAGCCGCATGCTCAATGGAGACACAAAATTATACAAATGTAGTATTTATCGCAGTAGTTCCAAAGATTAATTTCCCAGACGGAAATATTCTAGTATTTGCACCAATATCAGCAAGAGGGGTGGTATTTCTATAGACTCGTCGAAAGGTGAGTTTAAGGGCTGTGCTATGCATAAGATCAATGATTCATATACTAAATAGTTGGTGGTGATAAGAAAGAAACATATTGAAATGCGAAATTACTATTACAAAAAAAAAAAAACTGGAGATTGGAATGTGGTTATTTCTTGGTTTTCAACTTGCGACCACAAAATGTAGATTGTTTCTTACGTGAAAGGAGCGGTACGGTCGAAAAGTTTCATAGCATTGGGAAAAAAACTACCGAAAGACAAACCGCTTGTCTTAGTTAAAACGTATAAATTAGCGCCGAAAAATGCGTTTGCCTAGACTTGTATCGTAAAGCTTCTCCTAAATGTTATCAAGATAACGTAATAGCAATGCATTCACGCGCTTTAAATATGTTTTTTCCAAAGATTTTGGTGCGAAGCTGAAAAAAAATAAATATTTACATGTATAAGATGAAAATTGTAGAAGTGTTTAAAAAGTGTTGTATTCATTACAAATATTACAGTTTCCTGTAACACAAATAATGTAAGTGATCCTCTAGTGTTATACAAAGCTATAGAAGTAAATTCACTTCTTGTGTTTTTTTTTTTTTTTTTGATTGATTTATTTAAGGACGCTCTTTAACAGCTCAGGTCATCAGCGTCCCATTCAACTCAGGGCGTGAAACGGCCGACAAATTTTGCTCAGAGGCCTCTCTTTCAGGCTTGAGGTTCTTTTTCGTGCCGCAAATGTACGACACGGGACCCACGGCTTTACTTCCCTTCCGAAGGAAGCCATACTTAGGATTTTTACGCCCGAAAAAATCCATCGGTCCTGGCCGGGTTCGAACCCGCGTTTTGGGTATAGGAGGCAAGTATGGTAACCACTACACCACCAGGACCGACACACTTCTTGTGTGTCCACTTAGACTTCTTTCCAGAGTTATTAATGATAAGCAGATTTTACAATGGAAATGATAAAGCGCTGACTATTGCTAGCCATTCAAGGCCTAAAACTCATTCTATTCATACAAACAACATCTGTTGCGTGCTAAATTACATAAGTGTTATCAATATACACAGAAGACTATTTTTAATTTATAGTTCTTGGAATTCCCCGCGTTTTAAACCAACAGATGCACACATAATTTCAAAATTTACACGCAGTCCTCATTAGCTATTAAATCTGTGGATAGCGCCTCTTTCTTTTTTATAATCATATGATTAAATGCTTGCTCTAAGCCCCGCCCTGCATGTTCAAAATTAATCGAGACAGCCTTGACCATATAGGAATTGTAAAGTGCACCTAATTTCCGGTAATCAGGAGCAATTAAGAATAGACTTGTGTAATATAAGAAGAGCCTTTCAGTTGTAATAGGCTGCTAACTACTAACTACACAACGGCTGTACATTTTAGTACAGAATAAATATTAGTGCAGGTGAATATACGCTTAGACATAAGAAAAAACACAAATACATATTAAATTTCAACATTTTAAATGCAAAATATGTGACTTGACAAAAAGTTAAGAACTAATAATAAATTAACGCGTTTTCCATTTCATTTCTACCTAACTTCTATATTTTTCCTGGGATACTTTTTGTCAAAAAAGTATTTATTTATAGAGAATGGTTCTCGATACCTGAATATCCTCGTTACTGAACAGACACTGATATCCGACAATACATTTTTACATTTGTGTTAGACACTTTATTAATATAAAAATATTTAATAATAAACTTGAATTTGGCATCTACAGAAAAGACAAGCATATGAACAATTATATCAAAGCCCATAGTTGCAATCCTAGACCACATAAAGAAGCACCATGACATACAGACTAGTAAATATACCACAAAGCAATATCACAGTAGCACATTTTAAAGTGGTCGCAAGAAACACCTGTCTGTCTCGTTCATAAACTTCTAAATAGCGTAGCGCGTACTATGCCGAATCGAAGCAGTATTAACAGAACAAAAGAAACACACAGGGCGGGTTACACAAACAAAACAAGATGCTACACTACTTTAACATTCAAATTAACAAATATGCTGTTTCATCAACCAATGTCAGCTTTAACCACATAATAAACTAACATCCCTTTTCCTCTGTTAAAAGTTTATAAACAGTTGGAAAACGGGGACGAAAATCAGTTTATAGATCCCGAAATTCAATATTTAGACCCTTTTGTTCCTTAACAGAAGAAGGGTTACAAGTTGCAATCACTTTGAAATGTTTGTGAAATAAGCACTTTTTACGATGGTACGTGATGTGCAAAGCAGTCGTCATAAGGTAGTAAATGAAATGCCAGGGAGGTTAGAATATGCTAAAGGAAACGTTCCCCTCTCCTATTGGTTACGTTTAGGATTTACTGGTTTTCATTTAATGATTGGAGAAAATGCTGGCGTTTCAGAGTCTGATGTTTTCAGTATTAGCAGAAAAATATCCGCAGCAATTGCAAAAATGAAAATACACAAATTTCATCGCAAATTATGAATAACTTCTATCACTACCATTTTCTGGGAGCATTTCATTGTAAAATTTAATGAGACAACATTATGGAAGTTTGTCATATTCGCAAGGGCACTGTTCAAGTAAGCGACGATTCTAACCTCCAAATTAGGAATTGTTGCACATGGTTATATCACTTTATGCCGTAATAGTACAATATTGAACACTTCAAACTAGCCTGAAGTTAGGTTTTGGAGATTACCTGAATTATTCCCTGAAACGAATTCATTACAGGCAACATAGGGGTATGGTGTTAACAGTCTGGGATTATGAACAACGTTAACAATACTGTGGTAGCAGTTGTATTACTTTATGTTTTAGAGGAGACGAGACTGAACCTCCATTCTTTTTTTATACTTCCTAACTTGACAATTAATCACCTCTAAAATTTTGAAAATTTGTCTCTGCTCCTTTAACATTTACTTCAAGAACCATATTTATCAATTGTGATATGCAAACAAAAATATGCCACTTAGCAATTAAAAGTCTCAAGGTTTTGTCATCGCCTCCTCGATCCGTGTTATTCGCAATTCTTGGGGACCTAGTGTTAACTAATAATATGCTGCAATGCTCAAATCATAACACTAACATTTTAACCGAAAAATGCTGAATGTTAGTGTATTGATGAAATTGGCCCATAGCGACATACTGGAGGCCTTGTAAATACTAATAATATTCTATAGTCATAAATAAATACCGCCATGGGTGGCCGAGACCGTTAAGGCGCGGATTCTCTTGAGCGGGAGGTCTAGGGTTCGAATCCCATAAGGACCGTCCTCCCTGGCTGGGTTTTTTTCCAGGTTTTCCTCAGTCTTCATAAATGGCAAATGCCTGGGAGGTACCCTAAACTTAGGCTTGGAACGTTCCCTTGAAAAATATCCTTTCCCAGTTCATTTCATCTCATATATCATCAGTGTCCAACACCTATGGTGCACGCTGATGACCTGAGATGTTAAAGAGCGTCCATAAATAAATAAAAAAAAAAAGCCTATGGTGCCTCAGTAGCAAAAACGGGCGTTAAATACTACCAAAGAAAAAGTCATATATCTTATAAATTTCATATATCTTATAAGTCTGAATGACACATAAATGTATCATGTCGGTCAGCGAAATGTGATTACGTTAGGGTTAGCGCTATTCGTTGTTTCCTTAACTCCTAGGAAAATGTCGCATCGGCAATGCTAATGAACGGCAGTGTACCAAGAAATTGGGTGCATTGATCCCCCTTTCTGGTCTGAACTACGCATTTCTTTACAAAGCACGTGCCAGGGCAATAAAGTGCGCTGCGTTTAAGTTTAAAGCAGATATTTTCGAATGCATCATTGCATCATTTTCTAGCATGCTTTTCTCTTTTCGCAGATATGGAAAAACTATGCTACAAAATAACCTCAGTTTTGTGTCTGACCAATAACAAAAGAGACGTTTGGTAAACATTTCATGTAATCTGTTACACTATCTAAATACAGATCACTTATTTTAACAATAATCGTACTCCAGTACATATAGCAATGCTATTCAGTTGTTATTATGATATGCTGTAAGTATGAAAATTATATGGTCATATTTAGCAGCTAATAGTTATTTTAATGAGTATTTCTTTCACGAGTTTCTGCAACTGTAGGGATATTGGAGATGGTATGGGATGCTTTATTCTGAAATCTTACGTTTTTATCAAATATTCTTGGTGGTTTATGGGTGAGTGTTGTTGCCGTTGTTGTAGGCCCCATATTGGGTGCCAAATTTTAAAGCGGAGCCTAATTATGAAGCTGTTTAATAGACGTCGGCTATGTGTCACAGGTTGGCCACCAATTTTGAAGTAGTTTTGTCGACTGATTATTGGTCGCTTCGGTGTTGTTGCCCACGTTTCAATAACAACAATTTTTCAGGGTGGTTTCAGCTGTTTTGTTGATTTGGGCTTAATAGGACTGGGAGAGGAGCCCAATAGTGTAAATAAGCAAGCGATGCGACGTTATATATATTAGTATTTTATTATGTCCAAAATCTTTCGCGTCCTCTGGTGTTTTGTGTACGACAGACTTAGCTATGCCGATATAAGTTTAGTTGGTCCGTGTGAAACTTACATATGAGTGCCGCAGCAAGTGAAATTAAAAGTCGAATTTATAATGAATGCTGCGAACTGAGTGAAGAAATGGGTAGAACTTAGGGACTGCTTCTGCGAATGCTTACTGCCTCGGTTGCGGTGTATATTTATAACTGCGTCTCACCGCTTGTAGAATCTAAACTGTCTAAAAACTGCGTGTATGTTGCCGCGTGTAGATCTCATTAGTGCGTCTCACGGCGTGTAGAACCAGCCGAACAACAACTTTCTTATGCATTAAATTCAAATCAAAAATAGTTGACTAGGAGATATGCCAAAAGGCACGCGCAAACCTCGAGCCTTTCTTTAAAAATTTGAAACATACATCTACCATTGGCTGGTTATAGTTCATACGTATACCATTTGTTGTTATTTGAAAGTTTAAAGTTTTTGTCGACATTGGCCAGTTTAAAAGACATGTACAACCACCGGAGTAAGACCCTTTAACGAACTTAAAAGTACTTTTAAAAAAAGTGGTGTCACACTCTACCCTCGGGTTCATTCTCCCTATTGTAAACATTTTATATGGCCCTCTTGACCTCCAAGCTACCGTGGGCAGCTATCACCAGAGACTTTTTCTTTTCCTGACATACAATTTACAGGTATAGTTATACCGCATTATAAACATATACATCACTAACTACAATACATAAAGTATTAGGATTATGTTTGTAACAGACATGTTATACTTTACTGGGGGTGGGCCTTAAGCACAGTTTCAATGACCATGTATGGGCAACTCGTACTTCTCATTGACGCTACGGCCCGGAGTGAGACTTGGCCTACTGCAGCGACCTCTGCTTCCTCTACCTCCGTCTCACGACTTCATTGATATAGGGCAGTATTGTAGGGGTACTACTATTGTAGCATGCCGTCACCTTGCAAATCGCTCCCTAGATCGAAGAAGCCACTTCCCTATCTGGCAATTTCCCAATCCTCACGAGGCTAGGTGGACACCTTTCCAGACCCCCCTAACTTAGAATAATTCCTCATTCAGGTACCGGAAATCGAGCCCAGACCTCCCGGTTAGCATTCAGCAACGCCAATCACTAGACCAAGGAGGTGGTCGGGCGACACTTGGAACCAGCGCTAGTATTTGGTTTTGTTGATATTCATGATACCTACTCCACGATTTGTATTTTAGTATCCATATACTGCAGCATAGTGGGAAGATGGCACATAAATATACAAATTAAAAAGAGCTTAATGCCAGTCGAATATAAAGATGTGTAAGACGAAAGCGGCTACTATCTACTAGTTAGTAAAAAGTAGCTAAAAGTGTAGTAAATTGACAAAATGCAACAAATATAACTGCAGTACTGATTTATTACACGTTTTATAGTATTGGCAATTATTTCTTATGCTGTGTTGTTTCATTGCAACACAGAAGACTTGGCAAATATGATTTTACATTAAACAGTGTTCCTCTGTTTCCAAGTAATTGTTTTATTCACAGCTTACGTACAAGCTGAACCCCTGCAAATTTTGAGATTGACATCTCTTTACCGTATATAAATCTGGTTCTAGATCTCATAAGAATACAGCATTCGAATTGCTACTATGGGATGGCTGAAGTGCGGAATGGTTTTAATACCCCCTTAAAACTACTACTACTACTATCTACTGGTACTATTACTAGTAGTATTACCATTACTGTACTAGTACTACTACTGGTACTACTACTACTACTACTGCTGTTGCTAGTATTACTGTTACTGCTACTACTAGTATTACTACCACAGTACTATAAGTCGATTCGATGGGAAAGCTTGAACCTCACCATTGCACACTCGAGTCAAAGCAACAGTCACAGCAGCAGACAATTATGTTGAAAACTCGCCGAAGAATGCGAAGATTATGTTGGCGGGGATGATGAGGGCCAAAAATTTTAGCATTTCCAAGATTATTCCTAATAGAGTTTAATAGCGTTTAACCCCATTTATCATTAATGCGCCATAACAGGGGGGAACATTCATGCATGATACCTGAGATGAAATGATGAAAGTTATTTGGAAAGGAAGCATTTCAAACTTACATTTATCGTACCTCTCCAACACTTGCCGTTAATGAGGAATAAGAAAAACCTAGAAAAATCTTCAGTTAGGGAGGACAGTACGGACAGTCTTCCGTTTCGAGTTGGTGCCTTAATCACTTCGGCCACTTATGTTGGTGGAGCATTCTTGATAGATAGTTTCGAAAAGGATAAAATAATAATGTGAGCATATTTTTAGTATTTTGGGGCTGCTAGAAAGATGAGTTGAAGGAAAACATGCAAATGGCATATAAAATTGTTTCAGCAAGAAAATATGCTATTCCTCATGAAGATACTCGTAATGGCAGAAGTGCACGCATGGCTTTGAATTGCTCCTAGAATCTTCTTCCCGTTATTGCATTTTGTTTTGGACAAGTTGACAAAATCTATTTTTCGACGAGGTGATGGTTAGTTGGATCTACCTTTAATGGAGAATTTTACGAAATACATTTGAAATTATCTAACAAAATGTGTTTAGTTTCCTTTTTAACCAAACATTTGAAATACTGTCGTATTATAAACTTTACCAAGCAAAATAACAAATATCATTATTCAAACAATTGAAACTACTTTCATTATGTACTTGTAATGGTAAATAACACAAAATAAAATTGCAAAGGACTACATTGGATGGATGAATGCTTGAGACGGAGGAGGATACTTGCGGTGCTTGAGCCTTGCTCACGGAGAATCTTTTATGCGTAAGTTCGCAATGGGGGCATTTTCGGGAGGAAGGGATGCGATAGGGAGACACCAGGCTGCAGGATTTATGGGCGGGGACTCTCGGACGCAGATGGGGTCGCTAAATGTTCCCAGTAGAGCATTACAACGCCGGTGAAGTCCTGTCCCTGAGTACCGGCACTCTCTCAGAAGGTCCGCTTTCATTCCCAGGCATAGGGACAGAAGCGCAAACCACCATCACATCACACCAGCCTACCTCTGTAACCGAACTAACGGAATGAAATAATGTGAAAGGTAGAGCAAAAAATTTCGTGGAATAAAAATATTCATCCCAGTGATCAGGGGAAACCACGAACAAACCCAGCGTGTCAGGATGGCCGGTCAACGGGAATCGAACCAGGGAACTTCCGAATGCAAATCTCAAGCTTTACCGCCTGAACCATCCCACTTGGTAAGGGCCTATGTTAGTGGGAAAACCGAATTATGCACTTAGAAGAGGAAAAAGCAGGCGTTTAGGATCACTCGCAGTTCCCGATACGGGATGGCTGTTTTCTTCCACTTCTATTTCTGTTTGAAGGCTCTTTAGCAGCATCCACTTCGTTGCGCACGCGTATTTAGCGTTCTCTGAGCCAGCTGGACATATTGGCAGGGCTTGAGCCACTCTGATTCTTTATGGTACAAGCGAAGCATACTTGACCCACAATGATGAGGACTCTTAATGTGGTCACCTTTGCATATGTACATGGTTATTACACAAAAAATGCACAAAAATGTTAAAACATAATGATACTAGGGGAAAAAACACTAGCTACCATGGATTCTGACTTTAATTTGTTTATTAGTACATCCCAATATTTCACAATCAATAAACGTTTGTTATAACTCAGGGAGCAGAGCGACTGCTTTCGCATCTGCAGTTGTGGCATCGAATCGATCAAAGCGAGTAAGTCGCGTTGCGAGGTTTTTCCAGCGACTCTTCTAACAACTTACTCTTACGTTCCCTGCTGGGGGGGGGGGGGTCCCCGTTTCTTTTAGTAGCGCTTAACACCCGTTTTTACTACTGAGATATGACAGCCGATGTCCCTGCTGGTTGTCTATGGTTGTAGGATAAATTGTAAACTTTATTATACAATATGTATAATACGAGTCTGCTAAAAATAATGTAACACAGTGTAAATATATACTTGACACATGAGTTGAAATTGCAGCCCAGCGATGTGCTAAAGGTTAATGTTGAAATAAATCTGAATGTCGTTTCGAATGTCGTTTCGAATGTTTTTCGTTTCAGTCTTCGAAGGTGGTAAGTGGTTGGAATGTTGCTCAGACGTTAATTAGTGTAATTTAAAAAGGTGCGATGAAATCGAGGATAGAAGAATAATGTAGAATTTCATTGCGGGTGTACTGCGATTGGGCGAAGAACCTGGTTCTGAAAGGTTTGGCGTCTTTTTAGTTCTGAATCGGAAGCCGAACTCCATATTACGCAACCATACAGACAGACAGGAATTAACATTGAGAAGTAGATTAGTCTTTTGAAATAAACTGGTAAATGATCATCCTTGAAGCAAATATTTTAGTTCAATAATTGTATTGTAGTCTTGTTTTAAGCTATTTATGTACTGCCTCCAACTGGTTTGTTGTATAATTTCGAGATACGATGTGGATTGTACTATGGGCGGTCTTTCTCCTTCGGGAGAAATCATTTGATTCTCCATTTTTGTTTTATAAGTGAATTGAACTGCATTAGACTTTCAAGGGTTCATTTTAATTTACCAGTGTTTGTACCATATGTCTAACAGACTGACACATGTCTGAAGATTGTCAGCTGATGATTTCCATGTGCCTTTGCTTAGAGTCGGTCCTGCTGGTGTCATGGTAACCATATTTACCTTCTAAACCTTGGTTCGCGGGTTCGAACCGGCCAGAATCGGTGGCCTTTTTTCGGGGCGTAAAAATCCTAAGTATGGCTTCCTTCGGAAAGGAAGTAAAGTCGTGTGTCCCATGTCGTACATTTACGGCACGAAAAAGAACCTCAAGAATGAAAGAAGAGGCATCTGAGCAAAATTTATCGGCCGTTTTACGCCCTTATTTGAATGGGACGTTGATAACCTGAGATGTTAAAGAGTGTCCATAAATAAATCAAATCAAAAAAACCTTTGCTTAGATTAGCGATATCGTCAGTAAACTGTGCTATTGTTAGATGATCATTTCTTGAGAGATCATGTATATATATTAGATATAGAATACGCGTCCATATACTTCCTTGAGGAACCCCGGCTTGCATGACACGGATTGAAGACCGTGTATTTTCATAACTAACAGAGAAAGTTCTGTTAGAGAGAAATGACTGTATTATTCTAAATAAGGTATCAGTGAGTAATGATTTTAGTTTATACAGCAGTCCAGTGTGCCAAACCTTATCGAACGCTTTCTCAATATCCAGAAACAGCCCAAGACAAACAGATTTTTCTTCAAATGTATCTAAATGACCTCAACTACACGATGAAGCTGCTGAGGACAAGAATGTGATGATCAGAAGTCAAACTGAGTATTTGGTATTTGGGAATTCGTTGCCTTCAAGGGTTGAGGTTAGATAGACGTTCATAAATCTTTGAAAACAAAGGGAGAGTACTGATTGGTCGGTATCTATGAGGATCGTTTTTAGCTTTGTTTGGTTTGTGAATCATTGCAATATACAGGGTTGCCAACAAACCGTAATACAAATTCTCATTCAACAAATCCATTTAATGTTGCTTCTTTGTCAGATATAGAAGATGCCTTACTATTTACTATTGGATGACATTATTATATTGAATCCTTTTGCATATTTCCATCTAGTTGGAAAATAACCTAAACGAAGAATGACATTGAATATCTGTGTTAAAAACACCAAAGTTTTCTAGGGAAATATTACAAGTAGAGGTTTAACAATTAAATCATAACCCGGATATCTGTTGGCTGGGTATTTCTTTGTTGCATTAATACTTCAGCAGGGATGAAGTATGTAGTATAATTGTTAACTAAGAGGCAATGTTACTTTCTCTGATATTTCTTGTTCAAATTCAGGATATCTAGTTGGATCCGGTTTGAATTGTTCTTCTAAACTTTTTGAAAATAAATTGATCTTTTCTTCTGAAGTGCTATGCCAGGAGTTATCAAATCTCAAGGAGGTATCCTATCTTTATATTATGTTATAATTTTAGTTTTTTGCCATTAAGACCCATCTTTGCAATTGAGTGAAATCAGTTGCTTTCTAGTAGCAAGAATTTTCTCTTCCTTAAGGGTGCGTCGAGTGGTTCGGTTATAAAGTGTTTTATGAGGAGGATACCTAACTTTGTTCCCATAATTTACAACAATTTCTTTTCGCCTTAAGGAGCTGTTTACTTTAGCTATCATTATATGTTCACTACGGGTGTAATTGATTATCTTGTTCTGCTCTACCAGCGGCATTCTTATTACTACGTCAATATCTTGTGGAGTTTTTAAGTCTGCAATTTCACCCAATGTTGAGTTATAACAAAGCCAACCGAGGGATCTTTTTATTAAGGCTGGATGATATAGCTTCTCATTTGAGGTTCAGAACATATTGTGATTATTACAGGGAAATGATCTGAGCTAAGTTCATAAGTAGGACGGATGGAGCAGTGCACATATTTGTTAGGTATTTACTTATGAAAAAGACTAAAACATCTGCAGTTTGTGCACTTGCTGGATAATAACTTGGTTCAGTCGGATGAACGACAGTTAAGTTGCAGTTTCTAAGAGCAATTTCCCTTGGATTGACTAAGTTAGAGCCCCATTTTGGAGTTAAATCCCCTCGTAGAAGCAACAAGCATATTTTGTTTTGTGGTGCTGAGTAAAATTCGCTTTGATATTTAATTTATCACAATTATTGAAATTTTAATTTCATTTTGAATAAAGTGAGAAATTTCTTCATGACTTATGTCTGTTTTTGATAGTTAAGGCAGATCCGTCTTTTCTTTGTTGGCCAGGAAAAGCAGCTCGATATATTCCGTAACCAGGAGATGATTGTGAGGTGCTAATATTGCCTTGATAAAGAGCAAACTGTCTATCACACATGATTCTAAAATAATGTTAATTAGAAGCACTTGTTACTTATACTTCTGCAATGCTAAGTGGAAACTTTTAAAGGAATATTTGGACACACCTCATTTTTTAAGAAGGGAAGGAATCACTTGCTGTAGTGTATTCACTAATGGAGTAATTAGAGATATTAGAAGATGTATTGTATCAAGCAGCTTTTTATTATACTGCTGTTAGTGGTGTCAATGCTTTGTGATGCATTTTAGTGGCGTCTGCATATGAGATATAGGTGCAAGTATAATTTGCATTTATTTCGTGGTTAGGAACAGAAGCAATATATGTTTTTGGAATCAAGAAATGTTGAAGCTAGTAGAGATTTGCTTTTCAGGTAATACGAATCTCTTTAAGACACAGCAACTAGCAGTAACATGTCACGGTGTCCACTACTGAAAATATCCAAGCTAAGAAACCATTTGCCTGTATGTAATTCACTCTCATGAAGAACTCTGGTAATTGGCAGTACTTTAGTACGGTCATTTATGAAATTTTAAGAGTGTAAGCCACGTCACTCTCAGGTAACTCAGAAAAAGCAATTTTTGTGAATATATGCGCAATGCTGTTTATTTAATTGAATGCTATAATTGAATCGCAGGCATACAACAGTTAAAAAATAAAAGAATCATAGCTTGATATAAACAAAACAGAATTACAGTTTATAGTGCAAATATTCAACTTGTACATACGGCAGATAATGTTAGACCAGGAAACAAAATGTACGCAGCTCTTAATAAACCTGGTCCAGATATATGAGTACACTCAAGCGAACAAAACAAACATCATATTGAAAATAATAACTAATTTTTAGTTTGGTCGCCCCCCTAGCTTACCTTGAGAAGACGCACCTGGGATATAAATGAAGATCTTTAAAAAACAGCAGGGCATATAACAACACTGCCAAATTTATGTCAATTGCCTGACATGTCTTCTAAAGTTTCCATAGCTACTGAGTATCTTCATTGTGGTGCCCTTAATTCCATCTACCTCTATGATTAATGTAGCATTGAGGCATAAAACTATACTTAAACCATATTTTAAATAGAATGTCGTTTGACTTAGATGATTGCGACAAAACATCCAGATCATTATACCAATCCCCACAATTATAACTTAAAATTTACATACCAAAAAGAAATAAATGTACCTAAGTTTGGTAGTGTAGATCTATGTAACAATGGCTGTAATGTTATTGAGATGAATAATTTTGTAAAACTAGAGCTATGAGCAGAAAATCTCTTGCGTTCTTCGGTTAGCAGAATCAAAGTCTGTGAAGCTTGAACGACGCCAATTTTGTCCAGAATACAACCTTCACAGGCTCGATCTCTTCCTGACAGAGAAATAATGGCATGGCAAGCAAACAGGAAGTTCGTTGCCGAAAACTGTAGGCAACAACAAGAAAAAATGTCTGAAGAGAACATTGAACGCTTTACAAACAGGCCAAGAAAAGCAATCCGGAAATTTGCAACTGTAGCTTCCTTGCAGTTGATGTTGTGCATTGCGAGCATACAAAATTCAAATAACACAGCGGATCAAGCCTGACGATAAAGACAAAAGCTTGGCTTATGTTGAGAGTGTCTTGGACAAAAGTCATGTTCAGATTATGTGCGTTTCTCTGTCGAGTCAAGTTTCCACATAAGAAGAACATTTTAACACACACAAGCTCACGTTTTTACTTCGCATGCCCAGGTACGCACTTTTCTAAAAGCGACTTTCCGAGACAATGCATAGACTAAAGACCCGAGACCATAGCGTCAAAGTTAAGAGATCTTGGGCCCTTGGACTTTTTCTTCTGGAATTCCTAAATGATCAAGTCAGGGCTCACTTCAATCGTTTGAAGCGCAGAATCCGCCTTCGATTTAAAATGCCACTTGATATGCTGCAAAATATTTGCGTAGTGATTCATAACGGGCATGGCATCTGCCACTCTACAAACGGTACTTATGCTGAAATCTATTAAAGAATAAAACTGCAACTATTAATGTATCAGAAAAATTTAAGTTTCGGTAAATACTTTTTTATTTTAAAATTTATAGTCATTTCTTTTATTGAATGAATCAACCTGTATTTCATGCTGGCAACATTAATATTGTTTGTACAGAGCCGTCATCCAGTTGCGAATCATAATTTGTATATGCTAGTAGAAAACAATTGACATTCAGCGAATGCGTCATTCCCGATAGCGCTGAAATTATTAAAGTTCCTTTGTCACAGGCAATTGCATTTATTACGTCTGTTTCAGTTACATTTTTATAGCAAGTGCATGTTAGACTTTCTACTGTGATGTGGAATATGCCGAAAGTGAGATATATGCTGGAACAAAAATGTCCAAAAGAAAGCGTACAAATTCTGTAGTTGAGGTTTTTGTGCTAACTTTCCAGGAGAAGAGTTTCCACGGGAAAATATATGAAATAGGCTATCGATTAGAAATTTTTTCTCCGAGTCTTTAATACGAGCAGTCTAACAGACCAAGTATCTGTCCGCAATGCTTATAAAGTTGTTCCATTGCTGCATCTGTATTCATAAGGAAGTATTGCTGTACCTGGAGACGCTGAAACAAAATATCCTGGAGGCAGTTGCCAATAATGCGAAGAATGAATTGCGAAAACGACTTCAAAATCTTTACAAAAGGTTCCAAGATTTCAGGCATGTCTCAAAGCGGCGGGTAGGCTTTTCGATCATCCATTACAATGATGAGTACGCACCATTAGCTCAGACCTCGTGACATGATTTTTCCTTGGCGGATGGCGAGATCGTTACAAGTGCCTTCCCGTACGCAAAATTAATTTCCAATTGCGTAACGGAGTGGTGATCCTGTATATATACTGGTGACTAGACATTCAGAACTGTTTAGGCAACCTCCAATACCAAACTTGGTACAAGAAAAGTATTCTTTGAGGACACTATGAAAGTTTTATGTGCAGTCGAGTTATTGTGTTAATACTTTTTGTTTGCTTCTTGCCATTTCTTCTGAGGCACGTCATAAGGAAAGCTCATAAAAATGGCGAATCAATAATTTTCCCAGTGCCCGATGCCATTGATAGAATGGATTTTAAAGTCCAAAATATAACAACAAACCCCAATGATATGTTAACATTACTCGAAGCAGCTTTTGAAAGGAGAAACGAAATATTAGACTTAGAAGAAGTATATAAACACTTTGTCCTCTGTTATAAAAGACGTATAGCTTTCGACAGCAGTCAAAAGTGACCACATTGTTATAGGGAGTCAATTATCCCAAACACAAAACTGATACAAGGCATCACATGTTTGCTATTGAGGCTACATCTTACTTCTGAGGTAAAATGGACGATTACGAAGACTCGAATTACTAAGTATTTAGAATTGCACAAATTAATGCTCAAAGTAGAAAATTGGTGATGTCTGAAATTAAAAGATTGCCGGATGAACTAAATTTAGATATCATCTGTATTCAGGAGCCATATTCTTTTAGAGGATAGTTAACTCATGCTCCTGTCAAGGCACAATAAGTACCGGAGAAAATCCCGTGGCAGTCATAATTATAAATAACTCGAAGCTCCAAATAATCAGCATCATACAATTAATTGACTCTCATACAAACTGCGTCGAAATTACACACGATAGTAGAGCATTTGTTAATCAGTACTTTCAATACAGTCATCCTTTAGAACCTTATTTACATACAAGTAGAAACATTAACAGAATATTTCTTACCCACATACTTGCGATGCTAATGCCAAATCCGATTAAAAGACGAACGTGGAGAAAAGTTGGAAGAAGTCATTTCTGAATTAAATTTAATTGTTATAAATCAGTCCAACAATCCGCCAGCGTTTGAAAATCGCACAGGGGTAACATCCAACATTGACATTACACTATGTAACTTCAAAATTACCAATAGGAAAGTTGAACAGGATTATACTTCTAGTGACCACCGATTAATTAATTTTGATTACTGTATTAGAACAGGACGTAGGAGTGAATCAATACAAAAAGATATAATGTATAATTATTCGCTTGGCAAATGAACAAAAATGAGAACATTTTTACACAGTCTACAGTTAAATTATACCGAGCACTTAGTTGACCAAGAAGCAGAAAGGTGAGCCAAAGCTATTAAAATTGCAATTTCTGGTTCCCTATCAATTTCAAAACCTAAAAAATTACAGATTACGTTTGGACCGATGCATTACAAAAGCCAGAAGAAGAATGAGTGAGACTAGAAGAATATATCAGAAAACAATAATAGCAGGTGAACGGAAAAATAACTTGAGAAACTATAGAGAGGCAAAAGAGAGATTTAAACGTATATTAAATAAAACTAGAAATAACAGAAATTTGCAGAAAATAATCTAGATACCAACATCTTCGGTACCCCATACAAAATTATTATGGAAAACATTTAATAAAACCTGAAATTTTAACTAATATCAATAAAGACAATGGAACAATTACAACAACTTTGAGAGACTCAATTAATGTTTTATTAAACAAACTGCTGCCCGACGATGAACCTCATACAGATCAAGTATTAAACACATTAAAAAGGATCACAATGAATCATACATTTAGTAATACTGGAGTCACATATCCAATTGACATCTCAAAAATCAGACTCGCCATTAACCAACTCAAAAAGAAAAAGGCTGCAGGACCAGATGCGATACCAAATGGGGTACTCATCTGTTTTCAGGAAGAAATAACACAATTTCTCTTTAGATTGTTAAATGACTGCATTTGGTAAGGCCTTTTTCCACTGTGCTGGAAAGTGGTCAAGCTAATTATATTAAAGAAAGATTTTGATAAAGACCCTAATTAACCAACATGTTATAGACTATTTCTTTACTTAATACAATCGGCAAGGTGTTTGAGCAATTAATAGCAAAAAGAATAACAGAATTTAAAACAATGATAGGTATAAACAATCAGCAATATGAATTCAGAAAAGTAAGGTCAACCGAAGATGTAACTAATGAAATAATTAAAACAGTTAAATCATCAAATTCTAACTATGTTGTAACCACACTAATTAATATTTCGGGGGGTTTTGATAATGTATGGTGGCCCTTTTTGTTTGAAAGTTACGCGAAAAGAATTTTCCAAAATGCCAAGATGCCCTATTAAAAGATTACTGTTTAAATAGGAGGGTATACATAAAAAGCGTAGTAGAGGTGATAAATAAACAACTAACGAAAGAGGTCCCTAGGGTTCGGTCCTTGGGCCGATCTTTTGGGACATTGTCTTGGAAACCTTTTTGGATGCTTTAAATAACGACATTCATATACTGAACACCATTGCCTACGCCGACGACGTTGTATTTCTATTTGAAGGAAATAGCAAGAAACAACTGGAAGAACGGCAAATAATCTAACTTCAATTTTAAAAATATGGCGTATAAATTCCAAACGACAGATTCCTGTCAAATCCTGTTTCATGCTCCTAAAAGGAAATTTAAAAATCGACCCTTCCATAAAATACAATAATAAATTAATCATAAGATAAAGAGAAGTGAAGTATTTAGGATTATATTTGGATGAAAAATTCAACATAAAAAACATACTGATTGTGTCGAAGCAAAATCCGAGAAAACAATGACGTAATTATACATTCAAAATTCAAAGGATCATTAAATGCAATAACAATTTATCACAACTGCATATTTGCAACCATAACCACATATGGGGCAGGGGTGTGGGCAACCAGGGTGCATAATGTAAGTTTAAAAAATAAATTAAGAAGCACATAGAGGAAAATACTATTAAGATACACAGGAGTGGTTACCACGACACCTACCCTAGCCCTCCTTGTAGCCACCGGAATTTGACCGATAAATTTATTAATACGTTTAAGGGGAGCAATATACTGGTTTAAGAAAAGAGATTATGATAAATTTACTGAAATAGCTGGAAGAGATTGTATTTCAACATCTGATATAAAATACAAGCTTCGATTAACCTGGCATGAAACCAATGTAGGGAGAAGAACGCATAATTTGTTTAGTATTATCTCACAAAGGTTTAAACAAAGGCATATAAAACAAACAAAAGGTCTGGTTCATTATCTAACAGGACAAAGTCCATACGGCACTTATTGGTACAAAATTAAAAAAATTAAATAACGACAACTGTAAATATTGTCATATACAAGATACTCCAGAACATGCCCTATTTGAATGTAAGAGATACCATGAAAGTACACAAGAGGAGAGAACGGCGTTAAGTGGATATTAAATAAAACACTTCCTAAGAACAAAATAATTATACCACCATCTTGCAATCTTAGCTCACAAAATAAGCAAAATCGCCTGGGAGGAGAGAGTTGAACTGGAGGAGATACAAGTACTAGCACAAGAAGAACGAATAGTGAGAAGATCAGAAAGGTTACGTACCATTAATTTAACAAATATACCAACAATTAACTTATCTACATATGACAATCAAGAAACCGAAAATTACACGAGTAGAAGGAGGAGGTGGGGAAGGGGAGGAAGATCAAGATGAAGATTAAAAGGAAAGTTCAACAATACAACCTGGAGGCCGGGGAAGGACAGATGAGGAGGCGTGGAAGAAGAGAGAGATTAAAACGAGGTCGACAACACAGAGGAGGAGGAAAACCGCAGCCACCAAGGGAGGAGTTCGATGAGAAGAAGGAAGGAGGTGAAGGGAGAGAGGAGCCGGCGTAGGACAATTCAAAGAGAAGAACGAGGACGATAACACAGAGAAAGACGAAACTACAGCTACCAAGGAAGAAGATTGAGAAGAAGAGGTAGTATAGTGAAGATAGAGGAGCCGGGAAGGAAGATAATATATATTAAATACTAATTATAACTGCAGAGTTTCAAAATATAACGCGCAAAACTCTAGTGAAGAGTTGAGAGAAATAATAACATAAGTTAATGGTTAAAGTTAAGTGAACGATATTAAGCTTGATGAGATTTATAAAATGTTTAATAATAATAATAATAATAATAATAATGCATACTTAAACTTAAGGGAAGCTAAATTACGGTATAAGTTAGGTATTAGGGTAGAAATTGTAGAGTACGTATAGTTAATTTGTTTTATGTATAATTAATAAGAATTGTATTCAATTTACGTAACTTATATACGTTACAGAAGAGAGAAATTTAAGATAAATTATAGTTATGCAGGATACCAGTATACATTTTCGCCGGAAACCGGTGGAAAATTTTTGTTTTAATTTAGTAAGTAAATAATAGTGTTGTTTTGTAAATTGTATTTATGTTTTAACAGCTGGTTCCAGTTGTAGATCAGTGCTGGCTTCCAGCATGTATGGGGGTTTATAATTTAGTACAGTTTATATATATGCTTTATTATATATGTTAAAGTAGATATTCTTATAGTATTTTGTATTTTGTTCTCCCTCTATTTTTATTTATTTTATTATAATATTATTTTAATCGATTTTTATTTTTAGTTAGCTTTTTAGTTTTAGATTTAGATAAATCTAAACAATAATAATGTAACAAATTTAAACATGTAATTTTTCAAGTAAGGAATAAAAGTTCTAGAATATGAGTTCCGGTGTAGTAACCAGAATGTAGTATTACACATTCTTTATTATTTTTATTATTACTTATTATTGTTCCTTCTAGTTGCATCTATCGTAGGATAGTATCTATTATTTATATAGCCGCAATGATACCGTATCAAGACGCAAGTCATGTTCAATTCCTAAAATTAATTTTTGTTTTTTTCATCTGGAATGAGGAACGACGTGGTGCTTAAACTCATTTATTAATTTGAAGATATATAGCGATGCTACCATGAAAATGTCACAATTTGAATAGATCAAGGAAAACGTGAAGGACCACATGGTCTGAAAAAATGATGATGACAAAGGTGATACTGTAGATAAGAGGTAACTACTCAAAATAACGTCCTTACTCTCGTAGACACTGGTGGGGACGTACTTCCGTGTCGATGTGAGCCTGGCGCAGGTGTCATGACACGATATCCTTTGAGACCGCGGTGGGTTTATGGCTTCGTATCTATACGCTACTATTTAAGGTGCTTCATAGAAAAAAATCAGCTGGGTCAAACACGGCGATCAAATAAGCATTAGCATGAATCCGTTGAACTCGAGGTATTGTATCGCACGTCAGTGACCTTTATCGATGTCAACTGGTCTCTCTCAGAACGCGGTGCATCGCTGTCCTTGTGATACCCAAGTCTACAGCAATGGCACTCGTACTCAGCTGCGGATTATCGCGCATTATTTGGAGAGTGACCTTTATCGATGTCAACTGGTCTCTCTCAGAACGCGGTGCATCGCTGTCCTTGTGATACCCAAGTCTACAGCAATGGCACTCGTACTCAGCTGCGGATTATCGCGCATTATTTGGAGAGTTTTGTTTTCGTAAATGTCCACCACTGTTTCTGCTTGGATATCTCCAACCTGAGCACTGCTCGTTGGCAAGGCGATGGTCCAGAAATCGTTCTCTCTAGCGTGTTCACTCCTCATCCTCGGCATGGAGTTGGATAATGTTGGCGTACTGCTTGAAGGAACTTTTGTTGCTGTCCTTATTTCCGCATTCATGAGTTTCTGACAGTTGTATCATGAGTTATTAAGATGGCAGGACTCCAGCTTTGGACCATGAAGCTCCGATTGGTTACGTAATTCTTGTTGCAAATTAACCAGAATCTCCTATAATTACTTGGGGCCCAATTTCAAAACTAAATAATACTAAAGGGAAACTGTATCAGATCCTCACAGGCAGTCGAATAGTATGTGTACTTATACGAATCCATATATGAACCTACTTAGAGAGTTCCACTTGTTAGAAATAACTCTTTCGTTACTTAAACACGTCTTATTTAATTAATCAGGTATTGGATTTACAGCATTACACGCCTATATATTATAGTATCTGTTTTCAGTCATTCTTATACTAAAATCAAGCACTCCGAGTTGAAGAAGTTCAGCGATAACAAGTACATTGTCCACCCTTAGCCTAGTAGTGTGTGATGCCTAAAATAATTTATGAACGGCTTAGTCGTTATTCGTAAAACTAGAACATTCGACATTAAATTAATATCAGCACTGCAAAGCACATGTCCAAATGCCCTTCTTTAGCTAGAATGTAATCAAAGTGTAAACTGGCTCATATATAAACATAAATAGCTATATTTCCGTGTTTGTGCATACATTTATGCATACGTGTATATAAGATCATCACAGCCAATGTAATCTGGTGAATCACGATATGAAATTGTGCATTTTATTTGAAAGAAAGGCTCTAGACCGAAATTGGAGTATTTCCTCGGTATTTGTCATTGATGAGGAATGAAAAAATCACAGTCAGACAGGCCTACCCCAATGGAATAACTCCAGACCAGTCATTCATTAGTCTGTGTCTTAACGATGTCGGCTACTCGTCGATTTGCGTAAGCCTGTCTCCAGTGGTGTGTCATACACATACATAAAGAAGTTTTTCGAACTACAGCCATTTATAAGTAATACAATAATTTGTAAATTAACGCGCTTTCACAATACTAGAAGAGCAATAAATATCATTTTAAAATGTTAATTATTTCTCTGCAGGTTTTGGCTGAACATCAAGTTGCCACTTTTCCGAATTGATGGTGCTGTGAAAACATAATTCCAGTTTATACAGATTTTAAATTTTGAGCTAACCCTTTATGCATTTTCACCAATTTTGAAAGCTTTTTATTTCATCTGTAAAATATATTGCGATACTATTTAATACAGCAGAAAAAGGAGAAGGAGAAGAATTGGTTTATGCTTCTACAACTAAAAATGCAAACTAGACATGGTGTGTAATTAGAAATGAATAAATGTAGAGTCTATTTCTTAATATAATGTGTTACATTTTTATTAAAACTAATATTCAGCACATGTTGGATCATGTCGTCATTGTATATTCTCGTGTGAATTTTTAACAAGTGCTTTCTTCAATGAACGTAAATTGAATGCAATTATAAAGCTTGGCCATAATAAAGTCCGGATTTTTAGTAATATTATCCTAAAATATGTACCAAATGTGTAACATTAGGCATATAAAATTATTTTAAAACTATTTTATTTAAAGTAAAGGTAAAAAAAAGAGTGATTTGACAGAACTTGCATGTTTAAGTATGTCACATTAGCTTCCAATGCCTTCACAATACAATTTCATTGACTTGGGGAAGCGATTGAGTACAGCTTCTGCAACATGATGAATAGCATGGGCCAAAAGGGTGAGATGGAGCAGCAATAGAATAATAAGTGCAGTTACAGGGTGTTAAGTCAGTGTATATTATTCTACTTGCATAGCTCCAGGCCACAACACTATTTGCCCGTCGTTAACGAAGCTGTTGTTTGATCTGTGCGGTCTCTGCTGGCCATGACAGCCGGACTAAGTCTTCGACAGCAATTCAGACCTATCTCTGTTCTGATGATCTCCACCGTTTGCTCGTGGCACACACCAAAATATTCCCAGCAAAGTGCAAATTCGTCAGGAACTTGAGCACCAAGCACGATATTTTGACACATGGTATTTTGCTGCTATTATGGCTTTACAGTCTTTATGAAAGTCGTTTCGACAGAAACCTATATGTATCTGCGTTTAATTAAGCTCTAATTGACATTGATGTAAAAGTATGTACAGGTAATTGTCTTAAAATATGTTGTACTGAGCGAAATATGTAAAAACTTAAAATTTGTAGCATTAAAATTAAAGATAACGGTCCTAGTACCCTAGATTTTCAACATTTTAAATTTTAGACTGATAATATGAAGGGGGAAAAATGTAATTATATAAAATCTGCATTCTGATAACTAATGTTTATTTGTATGCAAGGTAAGATTTTAAATTATCTAAAAATCATGCATAAATGTAACTTTTCAAAATGGCGCCATTTCTTAACGTTTAGCCTAATGTGCCTTGGCAAAGGTCTACTGTAGCGTTATTGTTTTTTTTTTTTTTTTTCCTTTCTATTAATAATACACTAAATTGTGCTGTCGTTTGTGTTGATGATATTTATACGGCATCTTAATAACCAGCTATTGGACTACTATATAGCAAAGCTAAATTTGTTTTTACTCACTACATACGCGTAGTTACTTCAGCAGCACTCGAGCGCAAGACTGTGTGATTTATTTGCGATAGACAAAAGGTAAGACCCAGACCGTGATATGCTACTGAGACACGCTACATAATAGGAGAGGCGACGAAGGTCAAATAAGTATGTACTTGTAGAATTCCATTGTGAAATACAAGTCCCACCACATCCAGTCTCTCCATAGCTCGCTACAGTCATATTACAGAGGCATTTCTGTACGTAAACAAAACAAACTCTGAAAAGTTGAACTTCCTTCGCAAAGAGGTATAGCGAGGGCATTATATACCGTAATGTGTCCTTCTCGAGACCTTGATAGGGATCTCTGGTGGGAGATAAGTGATACAAAACGAAGAATATGCTGTTGCTGAGAGAGTTGACATCAGTAAACATTCTAAAGGGAACATTTGAAATAAAATATATTTCTATATAGCTTTAGACGTTTTCAGTGGCATCCTTGCGCCCAGTGTCATTCAGCAAATTGTGCTTGAAATACAACGATATCGCTCGCAAATATTGCGGACTTGCGCGTCCTATCTGACAGAATAATATACTTCCATTACAATTATTCTGTTATATGATACCCAGCTATTGTATAAATTAGCCCAATTGCAACTAAAGTAGTAGTAACAACAACAACAACAACAACAACAATAATAATAATAATAATAATAATAATAATATATTTACCTTTAAGGCTTTCAAATTTCAAAATTATATTTTAAGTTAATTTAGGCCAGATAATATCGACTTGAAAATATCACTCTAAATTTCCCCTTAGTGCAGTGCAGATATATAATGAGTGCAGAAAACCAAAGGGAAGTAACAAGAACAATCAATGGTCATTTTCCCATTAAGTTGTTACACCATATGAACAATTTTACTTAAACTTTTTTCCTACAAAAAAGTTTCCCAATATTAATTTCATTAATTTCAATCTAATTACCCTAGTTTATTTCACAAATAACTTTCTCCCAGGACATATTTTCCTGCAAGTTTGTTTTCCCAATGTTCTTATTAACAATAGGTTGTTTCAAATTCGTTTCTACGAATCGTATTTTTGTACTATATAAATATGCAGTGCCAAAGTTTCTGTTCAATATTGTTTTGCTTTTTCAAGGTTATTAATTAAACATGTTTAATCTGTCCTGTCAGAAACTATTTTTAAATGAAGTAGACATATAAATACACGCAATAAAGTTGTATCAGTTGGGGGGGGGGGGAAGAAGATAAAATTCATACGCACCTAATACGGGGGCAAGGCAATGTAAACAGAATGAAAGATTTGTAGTTGAAGCACATTGAAATTACATCCTCACAGTTACAATGCAGCAAGTTACGGTCAGTATCATCAGGTGTTTTAAGTCAAATACCAGAGCGAGATCTTTCCAAAACATTCATACGACGTGAACGTGCAAGAAACCAAACTGTTCGATATGTAGGAGAATTGCAAGAAATGTCACATTAACATTTAATGGTGAAATGTTTCGGCTTTACGATGATTTCGGTGAAGAGGAAACGCCTAAGCAAGACATTTGCAATTACTTTTTAAGATCTAAATGTTGGTTTGAAAATTAAAACGTGCTTCTAATCTCTTCACTGTTTTAGGAGCCGTTTTAAAACCAAATGAAAATATTAAATATTTTTTCCTTCGTATTCGCTCTTTTATCTGTAAAAACAGGATATGTACGAACAATTTATCCAAATTTTCAATACGTGAATTCCTGAGATCGTGGAATGTTTCGAATAACATGCATCATAAGTCAGCAAGAAGTCCTGTGTCACCGCTTTATCCACCAGAGAAATGGTCCTACTACGATGATAACGTAATCAAGACAAACATCGAATTAATAGCATTTTTCAACGATAACACTACAGGTTTCAGACCGTAGGAGGACATTAGAAGAATTCATAAAAAAAAATTTGAAAATCAATCCTCGAAAGCAAGATTAAAAGGAAAGTGGTTTGTGTATTCAAGATATGATTAAATCTACAACTTTGGAGTAAAATCAATATGAAGATGAAAATGTAATCTTCGATCACTTAAGAACTTTTGATAACAATTTCAGTTTGTAAATTCCAGGACCGTACATAAAAATTATTATTTAACATTAATTAAAACTATTGGAAATTTTTTCTTTGGAATAATAACTTGGAAAGAACTTCATTGGCAGAAAAAGGCTTGGGGAAAAATCTCAAAAGTTTTTGGAACAAAAAAAAAAAACAAAAAACATTGGGTTGGGATAACATTTTTTTCAAAACGTTCGGGAATGGAGAATAACATTACCCCCTCTAAATTAATATTTGTGCTTCATTAAAAAGTAATATTTATACAAATAACTTGAAACAAAATATTTTCATTCTTGCATATTTTATATTTTATCTTAGAGAACGGATAAAAAGAATCAAAAGCGGGCATTGTACCGAATTCATTTTGTGCCTAAAGTAACTACATATTAGCTATTTCAGGTTGAGAGAAATTGTCAGGAAGAGATTGTCTAGTGAGTACATCAAATCGGTTCGCGACCTTACGAGATGACATTCAAATGTATGAATCACAGGGTAGTCAATGTGCGTAATCGTAGAAGTTTGCAAGAAAAATTATAAATAGCTTTTTATTATGTAACACAGATTGAAAACAATCTCAGATGGCAGATTTTTCGAGCAGTTACTGTTTCTCGTTAATGCAAGGATGAGATTAAATGTAGAAAACGTGCAGTTTTTGTACACACATTCATTATATGAGATATTAGGATACAGTGTAATGTGTCAAGCTTCATACTGAAGTACTTTATCTCCATTTATTGTTAATATTCCTTTTTAAAAAGTTCTCCGTGATACATTTTATTGTGCTAAAATATTTTCTGTAATTATTTCTTTAAAACTAAAAGCAGTCAGGTAGGGAATTTTATAACATAATAGAAAAATCTTAAATTCCAGTTGGTAGGCCGTTTGTATGTTTATACCTAGAATTTATATTTACGGAAAAATGGAAAACATGTTAGGCCTATACAAAACATCTCCGAGGCTTAGTAGTTAAAGATAGGGTGCATAGCCAACTTCGAATTGCGGTGTCCATATTCGAAAAACTGTTTGTATTAAGCCACCCGAGGGAAAGTTTTTCGGTTTTTTTCCCCTTCAGCATATAGGACGATTTCAAGTATATTTAGTGTTTCAGGTTGCCAGAGCTAACATACTTGTTCTTTATAATCTTGAAGATCTAGACAATCTGCTTATGGCGTTAATGGTAAAAAGAAATAAAAAAGTAGAAAGAAAAGAAAATAGTAATTATATAATCTGTGGTGCGTGAATGTTATATGCACAAAGTTGTGAAATCAAATACGGGCTACAAATTATGACATAAAAAAAGTGATTAGAACAATTTTGCAAAAGCTGTTAACAATTGCAAGCGCCAATTTCCTTAAAATTCTGCTCGGCGCTTGCGCTGTCGCTATGTAAACGGTAAACGGCACGGGTTCTTTTAACATTGCGTGTTAGTGGCGAAGGAAGGAAACAGCACCCACAAAAAGACACTGCTAACCAAAAACAGCAATCCAACAAAACTTCTTTTCTCATACCATTTTCAATTTGTATAACACCTGAACGTTCTTGTGTCTTTCTTTCTTACTTACTTAATAACCACAGATGAAAACCGAAATATGTTTTTTAATTAATCCGAATATTTGAAGTGCTAGCTTATTAGACCTTAATGACTATTTTACTGCAAGGACTTGGGGCCAGAGTGATGAAACTATTTAGGCTAAGGATACGCTAAAAACTCAACCTGGTAATTTAAGGTAACAAAGGAAGTATGCGAACTTCCTGGTGAAAAATTAAATCATACTCTCATCAGATCTGACTGCAGTGAACGTACGGAAAATGGCAGCTATCAGAGCATTTCCATGCGCCAGATATCGATGACGAAACATGTACGGACTTTTTCTACATGTGCTCATTACTACGATGGAAGCAAAGTGTCCCCTTCACACTTTATCATATTACCGGCAATAGCTCACTTCAACACATTCTTTGCATTTATCCTGCATAGCATAGTTTCCAAACATAAGACGATGCAGATGCGCGTTATTACACACCTAAGTTACATTTCGAGACTTCATGTGTTTTGTCACCGATACCTGGTGCACGGAAGGTTTCAAAAGCTGACACTTTCCGTACTTTCTCTGCAGTCATATTGCAACTCTCTTATTAATTTGACTGCATTTTTCAGCGGGAAATTCGCATTCATCCCTTGTAAGAGCAGTCGAAATTATGTTCCCCGCATTTACAGTTTGTAATAATGTAACATGAGCTCATAGAAGAAAAATATCAGCATATTTCAACAGTTGCTTTCAGCAATATCTAAACGGTGTAAAGTTAATTTGCATTCAGTATTAAATATAACCAGACCAGTGTTCATTCAACTATTATTTAGAAATAAAATTTATATAACTCATACTTAAATAATAAACCGCCATAAAACTCTAGAAAATATAGATGTGTATGCTTTAACCCACAACTTGCACACTTAGCAACTGATTACAGTAGAGGAATTAAATTTTTAAGCAAATTGTACTGTATGCAGGTTATGTCAGATATTAAACCTAGCTTTATGAGTTGCTATGATCACCTATTTCTAATGTGCAACTATTTTTCATAAGAGAAAAAATAAAAAACAATGCCCTCTATAGATGTGATGCAACCAAAGTGATAAGAATTATGTCAATAATCTCGATTAACACTGTCAAACAATAAAGAACGCGTTTGATACTGAGGGAAGTTCTGTGAATAACTAACACCAAGTGCGATAAAATACTGTAAAGGAAATAAAATATGAACCACTTAACATTTCAATGGTAAATATAATGAAATGTTCAGTTCCGTCGACAACTAGTAGTATTTATTTTTCAGGAAATCTAAATGGCTTCTCTAAGAAAGAAAGAAAGAAAAATGATATCCAATATCACAATATTTTTTGACCTTGTCCATAAAGAGCCTATGTCACATACCTAGTCCCTATTTTGTTAACAGTATTAAAAACTATGCAAGCAACACACGACTTGTATTTTGCGCCTAAATATTCTTGCAATTATGTTCCAAAATGCATCTGAAATATAAATCGATGTAAGGAAATGTAATGAATTACACGCGATACACTTGGAAGAAGTAATGCCTACCTTTATCACCGCTTCTCCGCGACATGTTCCCCGTTGTAATCTGACAATCAGAGGCGAGGATCCTAGATCATGATCCGCACACTTCTCCCACGCGGACTGCTACAAGCCCGCTTTTCAACTTTCTGTCGGCGGGTTTTCAATGCGAGTCTCCCAGCTGCATGCCGTACCCAGGAGAGGGGGTAGTCTTGGCTCATTGGTTAATTTGTTTGCCTGCCTGCGTGTTTTCCGCTATTGTATCGATACGCGCTCTCCTACATTTAATTTATAGATATCGTTGCTGGTGTGCGAGACATCCGCTATAGAGATAGTATGTTACATGCCACGAATGCTAACTGCTGATTTGTGAATAAATTGAACCAAATGATTTCCTTCTGGAGCAAATCTAATAACTACTTGACAAACAAGGAGGTTTATTATTAAGCTATAGAGAGTATAATTCTTAAATGATATTATACTATTATTACTGTTATGATGTTAATCCGTAGAGTTGCTGGGTACTCCTCCTAAAACTTTTGAATATTTTCAGCCTATAGAGAGTTAGTCATTTCAGTTCTCAATCTGCTTTTGCCTTCTTCTATTGATTGTCTCATGGACTATACTTGGCCATTTATTCCTCTCTTGCGTCACATGTTCTAGTTAATTTATTCCTAATGTCATGATGCTTTTCACTTCGTCCAACTATCTTATGCATTTTCTTTGCTGTTTTCTCGTTCCCTCCGTTCGTTCAAACATGATATTCTTTTGTAATGATTCATGTTGTCTCATTAGATGACTTTCAATTTATTAGTTTTCGCCCCTGGTAACAACGTAGGTCTAATGATTTCTATAATAAATTTGCTGATTTTTCTCTGTGTCCAGAGTATTCTCAAAACTTTTCCCCAATTCATGATTCTAGAGCTTCTAATCTTCTTTTGGGTGAGGTATGTAAGATTATAATTATTAAAAATATAAGTAAAAAGTGAAGAGTTGAATTTTTTTTAATAAAAGAATATTGATTTTCTTTCGAGAGAGTCTATGATTCAAGCTCGTATGCTATCTTCACTTCTGTCTTTCTTCTTATTGATATTTCTATGTTCTTTATTATTTTTGTCAACTTTTTCGTTGCAGTTTTCCAATGACAACTCTTTTAATTTCCTTCTTACAGTATCAATTGCTTGCGATCAGAGTTCCTAGTAACTATACTCGTATTTGTCCATTAAATTGAGTTCTCCAACTTAATCGACATATGATTTCCAAAAGTAATATTTTTAGTATATTTTAAATTCTTTTTTAATCCTACTATTAAATTTTCTTCTCTAACCTTCTCTATCCTCTTTTCAAACATTCAATGTGCTATTCTCTGAAAATTTACAATTGTCAAAAAAAAAAAAAAAAAAAAAAAAAAAGATATACACACAATCACAGTAGATATCTATTTAATATATTTAAAAGTTGGATCGAAAAACAACGGTAATGTGTAGTATGATGTTCTGTAAACAGATGTGATTCACACATTGATAGCGTTGTTACGTAACAGGTAAATCAACAATGAAAAAGCGAAGCCAAGATTATCGTTTGAACAGCGGAAAGCAATTTTGAAGTGGTATTGGAAAACCGAGAATATTGTTGAAGTTCAAAGGCAATGGAGACTTGTGTACAGAACAGAACCGCCAACGCGAGTAACAATTGCACGTATTCGAGACCAATTTGAGATTCATGGTACCGTATGTGATGTTCACAAGGGCAGATCTGGGCAGACCAGCTACACTTCGGGAAGATATCTGCAATCGCTGAGGATACTTTCACTAACGTTGCCGAGTTCAACGTACTCAGAAGTGTATCGACGCCTATGTGGGTATTTTGTAAAAGTGTAAGATGATTAGTGCTCATCATTTTCTGTTTGTGTGAATTCAGTTTTGTTATGTTAACACAGTTTTTTCTTTGCTTGAAGCGTGCATACATTTTTGGCACAATGTATTTATGACCTTTCTTCCCATTTTGTGACTAATTTCTAGTTTAATCAATCTCACATTTTTCATTATAAATTCAGTATAAATCAAACCAGGTGGGAGGATGCAATCTTGTCTTACACTTTTTTCTATCTTCAAGCAACCTATGTCACCTGCGCTGCACACGAGTTTTCCTTTTTTCTGAGTATAAATTGCGTATCAAGTGAATGAAATGCCACAGAATCCTGCATGATCTTCCACTTCGTATTATGATTGACACAGCCGAACGCCTTAGTGCAGAGGTTGCCAAGCCAGGCTAAATCCGTAAGGCTAAGAATCGTAGTACATTATCGATCAATGACGTTATTTATGATATGATGACGCTGAATTGCTATCCGCCACTCAGGAATGAAGCGATGCGGGTTGCAAACCTCTAGTTTACCCCTGCCTTAGTGTAACCTATAAAGCAAAAACATGTTTTTTTTTCCCTCCCCATTTCTACGGCTTGTTCAATAATCCATCGCAGTTTTGCTGTTTGATCTCTTGCCCTTCTTCCTATCCTGAACCCAGTTCGTTCCACTGATAAATTATCTTCTAAATATTATTCCAGTCTATATACAAAACTGATTTTTTCCAGACTGATGGGCATTTTTTCTCTATTACATTGGGGTAGCATGCCTTCTCCAGCTTCTTTTATGTCGGTTACCATACTTGCCTCCTAAACCCAAGATCGCGGGTTCGAACCCGGCAGGGATCGATGGATTTTTTCGGGCGTAAAACTCCTAAGTATGGTTTCCTTCGGAAGGGAAGTAAAGCCGTGGGTCCCGTGTCGTACATTTACGGCACGATAAAGAACCTCAAGCCTGAAATAAGAGGCCTCTGAGCAAAATTTGTCGGCCGTTTCACGCCCTGAGTTGAATGGAACGCTGATGACCTGAGATGTTAAAGAGCGTCCATAAATAAATCAACCAATCAGCTTCTTTTATTAGCTCGGCGGGAATTACTGTTATACATATTATTAAATATAAGTATATCATTTAAAATTAAACTTCTGCAGCAAGGTAATTGTTAAGCAAATTAGTATTACCTCTGTTAACCAATTTTATTTTAAAGCAATACTTACATTAATAGCTACATCTCCAACCCGATTTGATGAAGCTGTTAATATACCTGCATTACAAGATTTATTGTGGTTACTTGTAGCTTATAAATAAAACGAAGGGAGATTTTAAAAAAAATAAAATAAAGAAGCATGGCTGCAATTAAAAAAAAAAAGAAAAAGATAAAGAAAAAACTGGAAATTTTTGAAGCGAGATATCTCAAATAGGGAGAAATTCTAAATTATCTCTAATTTGAATCTGAATTCTACTCCAAAACAGTTTCTCTAATATCTATTTAAAATTAATGTTTTTACATTATGTAAAACATTAAATCTGCATTACATTAAAAGTAACATTTTTAAAAAATACACTCATATTACAAATGAAATGTAATAAATGAAGTATATATTTAAAGCTTAAGTGTTGAGGTTAATTTCCATTTTACCAACGTGTTTTCACAAAAATACTTGAATAACACTACACAATTTTCTTGAAAAACAAAATTTCCAAAAGTTCTGAACCAAAACAAATGTAGAGGAAGATTATTTCAAGATTAGCTAAACCGCCACGGGTGGCCGAGGTCGTTAAGGCACGGACTCGTGAGCGGGAGGTCTGCGGTTCGAATCCCGCCAGGACCGTCCTCCCTGACTGGGTTTTTTTCCAGGTTTTCCTCAGTCTTCATAACTGGCAAATGCCGGGGAGGTACCTAAACTTAGGCCTGGAACGCTTCCTTCCTTAAAAAAAAAAATATATATATATATATCCTTTCCCAATTTATCATTTCATCTCATGTATCACCAGTGTCCACCGCCTGTGGTGCCTCAGTAGTGAAAACGGGCGTTAAACACTACTCAAACAAAAAAAAAAAAAAAAGATTAGCTAAGCATAGAATAAAAGCACTAAGCACTGAACTCGTTCAGGGCATCATAAAGCAAAACAAAAGTCCAAATATTTTATGAATATTTTTATTTCAAAGCACTACCATTCTAACCCTTTTTGGGCACAGCCTACTTCATGTTTTATCACTTATGACACGGGCTGCCAACACAGAATCATATTAGAGGTTTACAACACGCATAGCTTAATTTTACGTGGCAGACAAAACACAACACCGTCGATTTACTGTGATCCTTCGCTGCTGTGTTTTGCGAGCGTAGTATAATTCAGATCTGGGTGAGCGTAGCAACCTATAAATCTGATGCGTCGAATAGTCTTTCTGACATACTGTCGCCGGTGATATGATTAATAGCTTTTACAGGATTTCTTCAAATGTTCTCTCGTCCTTGCAATATTTAAAGGTCCGCAGATATGGTGGAAGCATATGTGCTAAGAAGACGTTTATTTCTTTTTCAGGAGCTTACTTGCTGCTGCTAATAACAGATATCATGCATAGCCCAGAATTGGAGGTCAGATCAGATCTCATGATAGTTTTCAACGAGTTTTCAAGATTAATCTTGGATCTCGATCTAACTGACGTGAAAGATCAAAAGCAGAGGATGTTCATGGACACCTAATATAGTATACTGACGACTCACGAATATATAACCAAGCCGGGACCGGAATATATGGTGATACGCACAAGACCAACTTTAGTTTAAGTCTCCGGTCCGGCAGGATCTTTGTAATCTTTACCTACGCTCAGAAGGGCATTGAAAAAGGCTACCATGGTAAGCAGATTCTGATCCTTTGTGATAGTATAGCAGCTCTAAGAGCGCTTGATTCTTACCAATTTAATTACAACTGATTTTGGACTGTCTTCAAACACAGATGGTTCGTGCAGACTACAACTCTATGGAGTTGAGGTGGGTCAGGCCATCAAGGTTTTACAGGGAACGAAAAAGCAGACAAATTGGCCAAGAAGGGAGCATCTATATATCTCTTATATTGGTTCTGAACCAGCCTGTGATGTTAACAAATCCGTAGCCAAGAATCGCAATAAGATTGTGGTCCAGGGAATAACCGATGGTCCAACTATCTCGACAAATTCATGGGAAAATTTTTGACAGTGGACTTAATCGCACATTCGTTAAAACAATTCTGAAGCTGGGGAAAAAAAGTTAAGAGGGGTGGGATTTATCACTG
>CM060832.1:60335000-60392500 GCA_030762175.1 Metallyticus violacea | reverse complement strand
CTCCCCGGCATTTGCCATTTATGAGGACTGAGGAAAACCTGGAAAAAACCTCAGTCAGGAAGGACGGTCCTGGCGGTATTCGAACCCAGACCTCCCGCTCACGAGTCCGAGACTTAACGATCTCGGCCACCCGTGACGGTAGTTCGGATAACGCTGAGCACAGACGCTGCAGAGAGTTGAGTAGAACTAGAAACGCTGAGTGACTCAATAGGTAACAAATTGGGACCTAAGCAAGATGCAACAGTTGGCATAAGTTGGTAGAAGCTTGCACACTATCATTACTAGAAGATTGCATTGGATAACCTTGAAAACAGTGTGGCACTCAGGAATTTGTCACAAGGTGATCCGGAGACCATCGAAATTACAATATCTTTCTTAGCAAATTGTTCTTTTGGACGTTTTGGGTGCTAAAACAATAATTTTTTTTAACATTTATCAGTTTTTAGGTTAGAATTCGAAAAATTTCGATGACTAAAAAACAGCAAATTCGAGTATTTAGAATCTCAAATTCTTCTCTTCAAGGATTCAATTGTCCCATTACTTAAGATATGCATTGCTGATACTCCAAGTTCTGGCAGATGACAGTGTACTGATACCGCCCCTCATTGATGACTGTATCTTATGATGAGCATGTTACATTCATAAAGCACTAGCAAAATCAAGATCTCATTATTAATTATTACTACAATGTAACACTTAGGTGAAAACGTTTCGATGTAAATATTTTTAAGGAAGATAAATATGTGTCAAGATTCTACCTTTATAAAACTTTATTTATATATTTTTTACTTTGTCTTCGGTACTAAGCCCCGTTCCACTCGAAGATACTTGAAAGAGTCCAGTAGTAAAATCTAGCGCTTAACACTGCAGTACTGTTTCCGGAAAGTTGCATCGCCGACAATGTAAGTGCCTATTGTATTTTATATATATATATATATATATATATATATATACAATGCAATCGCGGAGCAAAACGTTTCGGGCTGCATAAAACAAACAGGAATGAAACATTAAGCCCAGAATTTAATGTCAACTCATTATTGCTTAGGTACAGAAGAGACATTTGTGCTACTGTCCCAACAGTTTTAGTTTCTGTTGTAAACTCACTAGTTGCACTTTTAACATCTAAATTTAGTTATTTAATGGGCATCATTTTAATGCGGATCCTTTCTAGATATTGACGTTATAAATGTTATTTTATTTTTTTTAACCATTGGTGTAAATCGCTTTGGGACATGGCAAATAATTAAAAGCTTCGTGTTATAAAAGAGTTGTATATACATTGCTGCCCATTAAAGTTGTAGTTCATAATACTCGTGCAGAAACGATCTCTCTCTGAGCATTCGGTTATTTGACCGGGCCGTTGGGATGCTTCACGTATGTGTGTTCGTTCTACCTCGATCCACTCATCTTAAACTCGTTTCGCTGTGGACACATTTCGTTCAACTCGAGCACCGCAATTCTTTGGGATGACGTTTCACTCTGTTAGTATGCCACCGATTTTCCTTGATCAAATTCAGACATGCTGGTATTACTAACGTATTTTTCACAAGTCATCTCGTTCTTTCTGAGAAAAGGTGAGGTCGATTTAACGCCTCTCTTAACGGACAATGCAATTCTAATGACCAACAGTGCATATGCCTTCAATGTTCTTTAATCTTTGAAAGCAGGTTCTATTTTACTATTATTATTAAAGCTGTATAGAATTGTATATATATAAAGTAATATCTGGAGCGTTTTTCTTTTCTAGTCTGTATTTGGTTTGATGTAAACAGAAATATTGGCATTTTCGAATCAGAATAGAGGCACAATAACAGGCTCATTGATCTCATCAATGCTGGAAACTTTGTAATGTTTAAGAAAGCCACTTTGTTTGTGGCAAGAACGGAAACAGCATCATTAGCATTGCTAGCCTTTGCCATTAAGTGAAAACGTTTTGGATTCTACAGTCCCGTCGGTCCTGGTGGTGTAGTGGTAACCATACTTGCCTTCTAAACCCAAGATCACGGGTTCAAATCCAGCCAGGATCTATGGATTTTTCGGGTGTAAAAATCCAAATTATGACTTCCTTCGGAAGGGAAGTAAAGCCGTGGGTCCCGTGTCGTAAAAAGAACCTCAAGCCTGAAAGAAGAGGAGGCCTCTGAGAAAAATTTGTCGGTCGTTTGACGCCCTGAATTGAATGGGACGCTGATGACCTAAGATGTTAAAGAGCGTCCATAAATAAATCAAATCAAAATAATCAACAACAGTCCGGTGAGCACTGTATTCATAGAGGGAGTCCTTCCTGAAACTTTTAGGACGAAGAGATAAATATAGCACATTAATGACAAGATAAATACACCAGTGAAAACCAAACCAATATTTGTTAATAATTATTAAAAATTGAAATGAAAGGGAATTTTTAAATTCCTATAAACAGTCGCAAAATATAGTGGTTTAAGTTAAGAGAACGTCACATAAATTAGTTTCAAATTACGATGTCGTTTCACAGTACACAAATTCTATGTCTGAAAACCTGGATAGAGAATAATGAAGGTAAATAATTAAACACTGTAAAACAGTTGAGAGTGTGACAAAATTCAAGCCGATATATGGTTTAAACAATCAGCTTATCAGATACAGAGCAAATTGAAATGTAAATCCCATGTACCACAGGTCAGATTTAACGAAAATCTCGAAGAAAGGCACCTCGTTCCTTAATATTCCCACATGATCTTTGGAGTTTCAATTTAGTTAGTGCTCTGAGATGATATTTTTTTTTTTTTGATTGATTTATTTATGGACACTCTTTAACATCTCAGGTCATCAGCGTCCCATTCAACCCAGAGCGTGAAACAGCCGACAAATTTTGTTCAGAGGCCTCTATTTCAGGCTTGAGGTTCTTTTTCGTGCCGTAAATGTACGACATGGGACCTACGGCTTTACTTCCCTTCCGAAGGAAGCCATACTTAGGATTTTTACACCCGAAAAAAATCCATCGGTCCTGGCCAGGTTCGAACCCACGATCTGAGATGATATAGCTAAGCAGAGTTAGTACTATAGCGTACTAACTATAGCGAAAAAAAATGATTCAGAGGAGTAGAGGACGATACTGGTGGCGTCTTCTCTCTACCTGTATCAATTTCTGATTTGCTTCACGAGGAAGGCAAGAATCAAATCTGTCTTAATGCAATGCCCATTAGCAGTTGAAAGTCAATAGCTAGCTGCGTACTACATAACAACGTAGATCAATCAATGCCAGCTGCAGACCTTTCATTGCTCCAACAATAGAGAAACAACGCAGTGATGTAACATCTTTCTCAAAGTTGTCTTGCTAACAACTCTCGTTTTACAACCAGGATTTCTGATACACTGCTGCCAGGTTGTATCACTATATGGTGATAATTGGCATGGTTATAAAATGAATGAAGTATTCAGTATCACCGAGTGCAAGAAATTTGCGGGAAAGCAGGCTGACACATTGAAGATTGTTTCTTCTAGGTCCTACAGATTACGGGTTTTCCCCTGCTAACAGGCTCCAGGGAAAACCGCCATCTGTTACCCACATCCCAAGATGTTCAAAATTAAATATAATTATGCAATAACCGTAGACGAATCACTCTGCAAGGGTTAGGGAGGTGATGTTGCAAAATTTTCTGCTCCAGTGTCGGCTCTCGAAATTTTCAGTCCGGGATTCACACACACACATACACGCTACTTTCTACCATGTAGTGTGTAAATTTTCACTGTCGAGAATTCAGTTGGTGGACCCACCTAACTTAGATTGTATTGAAACAGTCCCTATGACCCACCCCTGCTGAAATATAAGCATATTATATATGTTGTAAATATATTATGATATTTGGTACATTTTAGTTAGTATTTTTTATTTTATTTATTATTTTAATTATATATATATATATATATATATATATATATATATATATATATATATATGTGTGTGTGTGTGTGTGTGTGTGTGTGTGTGTGTGTGTGTGTGTAACTTTAATATGTTAAATTGTATTTCGTAAAAAAGAGAACGTTCTCTAGTGTAAATGTATACAGTAGCCCAGTCAGAAAGGAGGCAGAGTCAAGGAGGTCACCGCTATACACAGAGAAGAACAAGTGCATGCCACTTCTTAAAGACCTTCCGTTGGCGAGGGTTAAATAAAGTCCAGGCTTTCGTATACGTTAAGGCAATAAACCCGCCAACCGTTTGTACAGTTAACTTTAAACCAACTAATGTGAATAAATTTTTTAAACTTTTAAATAGTAGCGGGTGACATGCCCTAGCAGGTGAATTCGAACCAACCAATAGTAGTGGCATATTTTGAATTTTCAAAGCAAGGTGCAAAACTTATACATGCTTGTGTGACTCCCGTGGACTTGGTGAAGCCAACTTAATTTGAATGGAATGCATAAGAAGGTCTTTGCTCGGCTGGGGCTAGCAGTTAAGCAGAAAGACTCAGTTCTGATATATCAGAAGTTCAGTTCATTTTTGAGTTTAGTCAGTCGGATAGATCAGTTCATCAGTGAAGTAGAGAGAAACATTTTTCAAACTCAAGCAGTTAAGCAGATCATTTCATGTCGGCAGTTCACCTACTCAGATTGGATAAGTACAGTTCATAGGAGCAGTTCTGATAGTCAGATAGTCAGCTCCGGTTCATCTCCTTGGAAATTGCGGCAGCTAAATTCCACGGAGTTAAGTTCTGTCGTACTTGGAACACCATAGGACGCGAAGGATCTTGCAAATAATACATTATCGTACATATTCAAATCTACTCACCGTGTGGTTATTAACATTATCGATATTCTCCCCCAGGCTTGTTGAACATGACTCACAAAAAAGCGTAACAAAATCCTGAAATATTATTGTCATGAAGCGTGGGCAACAAAATCAAAGCAATCAATAGTCAATTAACGATATACTGTACTAAATATGGCGATCAGCAACTAAATTGTTCATAACTGGTGACCAACCTGTTCCCTCTGACCACTTCAATATGTATCTAGAGTTCTCTAGTTTAAGTGGCAAACGCAATGGTGACAGCCTCGTTGAAGTGTCCCATATTGTTAAAGAATGGGCAGAGTTTATCTTTCTTTGATATGGTACTATGAAGAAATGTTTTCACCCTCTTGACAGTAGAAAAACACATTTCTGCTTATGAAGTATCATTGATGTAGTTATGACCACTTTTATTAGGTATCGATTACACTGAATGTTGATTGAAGATTAAGTTCAATCTTGAACTCCAGCTCCAGTAACATCGAAAATCTCTCGTAAATAGAAATTTCAGCTTGTGTTCATTCAAGAATGGACATGCTTCTACAGAACAATTTAATGATTCCCTTTGAGTAATAAATGTGTCACAGACGTCTTTGGAGCAATTTTTGTAGAAGGATCTGTTGTTAAATTCCCCCGTGTTTGGATTGCCCAAGCATTTCTACAAAGTCTTCTCACAGCTTATCAAATTCGCAACTCAAATATTCCACATGAAGTTTCAAAGCTTTTAATATAAGTAATAAATAGCTATGCATTTATTGTCTTGTTTAATTCGAGACGCAAGGCTTGGGCGATCGAGCTACCCATTCGGGATGTGTTCTCTGTACTTCAGGGTATTCAATTGTGCTGTCTTGATTTTCCTGTACAACTTGTACAGCTCTAATTCTGAAATCATATCTTGTGCTTAAGGAGTGAGGAATTTTATGCCTACTATTTCATTCAACAAGGCTGTTCTTTGAAAAGAACTGGAAAATAAAAGAGGAACTTCGTTGCAGTCCAGAAAGCATATTCTAACATATCTATATTGTAACAGGAGACTTGTAAAAGGATGTGGGTAACATAATGAGTGAGCATATTAGAATTGTTCTTTACGAAGATTTTAGGCTGTTTTAAAATGACGACCCTCATTACACTGGCGCCATAGTAACTCTGTGGAATGTCTTTATCAGGGAAGATAATCTAACAAAACTTGAGTGAACAGACATGCTAAATATTTGGCATCATGATCGGGTGGATTTTAAAATACCCAGAACCTTTCAATTGGATTAACTTAAGGTAAAATACAGGAAACTAAAAACTACAACTACCATCTACTGCTGCCAGATATTAATAGAACTACAGTATTAGATATTTTATATTTTACACTTTGAAGATATACCTGTAACATGCGACCTTTAGAACTTTCCTTAAAGTTCCCTTATACACATTTGCATTGCAAGAAGATCTTTAAAAGTAATGTCCACTTCAGCACTGAAACTAACAAGTGTCCTGAAAAACACGTCCGGATTTAGTTAGTCTTTGCTTCCGTCATATCCTCGAATCGCCAACAGTCAATATTTTCGATAATACGAACAGGAATAGATTTGTGTTGTATGGATTACCTAGACACACTGCTTAAAAACAATCTAATATTTTGAGTGTGCAAAAGATTGATTTTCAGCTATAAGTTTAAGTGAAGTGGATAGATATCCCAAATCATTAACCCTGTTTTAGTTCATCACCAAACAGAAAACAGGAAAGCACATTAACTTCTTACATCTCATCTGCAAATTCATTCATTTTGTTATAAATCACCACATTGAGCTTTCTCGAAACAATTTTATTGTTATATTTTCTTCCAAATGCTATATTTTGAATAGGAACAGGCCTACCCCAATTTTACTTTTGAACGTCAGAGAAGAAATAAAATTTGCGCAAACTGTCTTCCGAGTTCATACTGTTTGCTTAAATTCTCTATACGAACTGATATTGAAAACTAGTTAAAAGAAGATAGCTATTCATTCTTTCTCAATCTTTCTTTTCCACTGCGCATGCGCTCTACCAAGAGACAGACAATGGAATTAAATAGAACCACTGCTTCTTGCACTCCCTTCTCGCCTATAAACAGTAAGGTGACACCACAGCTATAAATGCGTTTAACGAACAACTGTTAAACGTGGAAGTTGCATATTCATTAATTAAAACATTAATTTTAATGAAAACTCACTTTTTTTTTAAAATAAATATAATTTCCAGTGTTTATCATTGAAATTAAAGATAATTATGTAGAACAATAGATCAATTAAGCTGAATAGATAGCGTTTTTATTGCTCTGGTTTTCGGTTTTGCTCGTTTATTGATGGTTTCTGAATAACGGTGAAGCATTTATTGTGTATAAATCCTTACTTTTTATTTAGCTGAGAAACTGTAACGTTTCTAAATTTTACTGCGATATAACATTTTTAGGTTAAGTAGCTGGCGAGAGTAGCTTAGTTTTACAACTGAACTCTGAAAACCACACATTGCGTTTTCCGCGCTTTACTCCTTTTACATATGATACCTACCGCGTTACATTTATAGCCGGGCTATAGATTACGTATATGCGTAGTTTGCTTGCACTGCAGTGACCAGCAGTGCACTAGAGGTGAATGACTCGCTCAAGGCTACGTTTATCAGCTGTGTCAGTTGCTGTCTTCTGTTCGAGCTGTAAAGACTAGAGTTTGTTCGTTGCGCATCTCATAAGTGAAAGTTTATTCAAGACATTTGTTTTAAGTGTGAATTATATTAGAATATTCTTATTAGTGTGTTGAAATGCCTACCAAAAAATTCAGGCTTGAACAAAGACTTTTTATGTACGATACATATGTAAAAACCCAATCATGTAGACAATTTCAGGAGAAATTTCCTGGTATTCCAGTTCCAGGTAGAGAAACTGTTAGATATCTAGTTAATAAGTTTATCCTAAGAAAAAAAAAAGTTCTAACGGAGGAATGCATACGAATGACAATTTCAACCGAAGATTCCAGGAACGTCAGAGTACAGATGGATACCATTTCAACACAACTTATAATAAGCTTAGTAGTCGTTATAATGGATGTTAGTATTACTCATGAGTAAGTAATGGAAAACCCCACAGTGTAATACACAGTAGCCAGTGCACGCATAAGCGCGATCCGCGGCCCGGTAATATAAGAAACGCTAAGTATTACCCGATATTGAAAATAAACGTGAACAGCATTTGAAAATTTACCAAATAAAATAAAATAAAACAAATTTCACTATAAATGCAACTTTATTGTTCAATTTTCTTACAACAGTAGCCTTTTGCTGCACAATAACAGTCTAAAATGACTGAAATAATAATATTATTAATAATAATAATAATAATAATAGGAAGAAGAACAATAATAACAAAGGAACGATCACTCACTTTGATATTTGAATTTTAATATCAGTATTCAATGGAACTTTTTCAGCGTTTTTAAGATTTTCCGGTAATGGAAAACCATGAACATGGCGGAACTTCTAGTCAGAATTATACATAATTCGATTCAGCATTAAATTTTGTATTATTGTCGTAACCTGTTAGTGCAGAAAAGTATAAGCGAACAATGCACAGGAGCCAGCATAACGTAATCGCTAATCTCCACCAACTCGGTGACAAACTTCACCGTCAGAATGTTTATACATTCGGCAGTAATTATTATTAGTGTCCCATTGCTGATAGCTGTTTAATTTACTATAAAGATAATAAATGTTTTCAGTTTGTGTTTAATTGTGCAGAGCCATCTGAAGGAGGATACAGGTATTAAACCCAATTACGTAACATGCGCTCCCTGAATTCGAACGCACAAACCAAGCTGCCCTTATACTGTGCATGAATATGCATGGGTTGGTTTATTTACGGACGCTCTTTAACATCTCAGGTCACCAGCGTCCCATTCAAGTCAGGACGTAAAACGGTCGATAAATTTTGCTCAGAGGCCTCTTTTTTCAGGATTGAGGTTCTTTATCGTGCCGCAAATGTACAACACCCACAATTTTACTTCCTCTCCGAAGGAAGCCGTATTTAGGGTTTTTACGCCTGAAAAACTCCATCGGTCTTGGCCGGGTTCGAACCCGCGATCTTGGGTTTAGAAGGCAAGTATGGTTACCACTACACCACCAGGAATGACTCGAGGGCGAAACTGGGTGTGCTGAGAAACGGTCTTCACTCCAGATCTTTTCTCTTTAGAGCAAGAAAGTACACTTTGCTTCCCGATATTATTTATTTTAAATATTGTGTTAATAAAACAATAACAGGACATAAATTTTAGTATAAACATGTAAAAAAATTGCTGTTCAGTACTCTGTTGCTCCTTATCAGCAACCACCTCTGCTTTTGTCCTTGGTCAAGATAGAGTTCCTCTCTTTTGTTACTTGCGTAACAAAAACGTGTTCTCACTGCAGATTCAGTGACAGCAAAAGACGCTCTTGACGTGTGCATGGTCTGTCACTTGCTTATGTAGTTCACTCTCGGTGAATGAAAGGTTGTTGGTTGTGAGCCAAAGTGCCAAGTCGGATATGGTAATGTTAAGTACGCGCTTTTATCAATGGCGTTCATGGCTGATGTCTTTGACAGGTTTCCCTGAAGTGTGTTACTTAGGATATAGTGGGGTAAAAGCAATGTACGATTTTTCTGCAAAAGCTCCACAAAGTTATATAATAAATTATTAGTAGTATCATCTATCATTATTATTATTCTCAATGTCTCAAATGCCCATATATACATTTGTATAATTGCGTAGAATAAATGAAGTCAGAAACAAAGATTTATCAGTAAGAAGAATTAATAAAAATACATTTTTTGCTCAAGAAAGGAAATAGAATAGTAGATTTCATGAACCTCAAATTAAAAGTTGCATTACTTACATAAAAGTTTACACATTTAACATTAAGTTAAAGTGTATAAGTAGAGGGTAGTCGAAAAATTTCTCACTCTACGGCATTAATCAGTAATTTGAAAAACGCGCGCTTTCATGCTGGTCTGTGAAACCGGAATTGTCTCAAATTTCCCATTTAATTATAGTTGCTTCTGTTGGCAATTTTAATAATAATTGCATCTTGTTTCAGGTATTGATTAATGTCAAGAATAATATAACAATCAAGGATATCAATGTTACATTTAGAATCAGGACTTCAATGTTACAAGTGATAGTGTATGTATATAGATATGTCTATTTGACTAATAAGTAATATTTAAGTTTTCTTTCTGTAATACTACGATTGACAGTGTATATATAATATAAAATAAAATTAAGATTAAAGTAACACTCTTAACAATGTAACAAATTAATAATAATTATAAAAGTAGTTGATTGTTGTTGGTTTGTTTTGTTTACGGACGCACTTTAACATCTCAGGTCATCAGCGTCTCATTCAATTCAGGGCGTGAAACGGCCGACAAATTTTGCTCAGAGGTCTCTTTTTTTTAGGCTTGAGGTTCTTTTTCGTGCCGTAAATGTACGACACGGGACCAAAGGCTTTACTTCCCTTCCGAAGGAAGCCATACTTAGGATTTTTACACCCCGAAAAAATCCATCCATCCTGGACGGGTTTTATAAAAGTAGAAAAGGATAAAATACCAAGATAAAGTCACACTTGAAATTGCTATATTTCGAACTCGTTAAGTTCTTCTATGGCAAGAAGACAAGTGATGTCATAGTATAAGATGTATTAAATAATAAAGTGTATAAGAAAACACAGAGAAAGTAAGAAATAAAATTAAAAGAATAATAGATAAATAGTAAAGAAGTCAAAAGCAAAACACGCAAAAGCAAATTTTACTTAGTAAGCCAGGTTAAAAGCAACACCCACCAGAAATGCAAACAATATAAAATAAAAAGAAAAATAAAGTAACACTATTACGAATGTAACAAATTAACAATAATTATAAAAGAAGAAAAGGATAAAACACTAAGAAAAAGTCACACTTGAAATCGCTATATTTCGAACTACTAGAGTTCTTCTATGGCAAGAAGACAAGTTTTATATGTGTGCGTGCGTGTGTTTTTTAGGAAGAGAGCAATAGCCTTACCTGGAAAGTTCATTTGGTACATCTTACTCTTTCAAATATTCCCGGACAGACCCGCCGACTCAAGGGACCAAATGTTATTACACTTTAAATCTGGGTACGGTAGAAATATGAGCTCAATCGGTAAGTGTACGTGTCATCAAAAGAAATACCGCATACAGAAACACGTGTGTTACAGAAATCAAGATATTAGCTATTAGAAAGGGAAGGAGCATAATATAGTGCTTTATCGCAGACTTTTAGTATTGGAATCTAAAAAAGGGCAGATGTCTCCTTTTTCGTAGCGTGGGAATAGCAGATGTGTTTCCTGGTGAAACCCTAACTCGGAAGAGAAAAACTTGAACCAATCAACATATTACATAAATGCTACGAATAAAAGCGAATCGTAATAAACCACAACTTGTGTGATCCAATAAATTTTAGAAGGAACCAAGTTCAATAATACTTAAAGGAAATAAATTTTCGCGAGAGGTGCAGCGAAATAATACAATAGATTTAACATTAACTATAAGAAGTAAGTTTTAAGCAGTCGAGAATAGCAGTTATTCAGTATCAGCATCAGCCATCAGTTATTCAGTGTCATAGTAGATCAGTTGAGCCGTCGCGGAAAGTCAAAATCGGTCGGTTAGCGACAGCCAGTCAGTGCGAGAGTAATAGTAAGAACACGAGCTACTAATCACGCCGAATCATTTGAGGTATAGCCGTCACGAGTCTTTACATCTAAGTGAGTCGTGAGATTATAAAGTGTTTACGCGAAATTATAGGTGACTGTCAGATTTCAAAATTGTGTTTAAGTGAGTAAATAAGCGCGTGAAGATAGTGATTTATAACCGAGGGTAGATTATAAAGTACAATGGCACCAGAACAATAACCCCACGACAGAAGCACAGCATGATCCTGAACCTTTCAAACTGTCGAATAAATTAAATGACCAACTAGAGCCGAACTTTATATTGTTACAGTGAAGAATCCTCTTCCTTCCTAATGAATTCAAGTCATTAAAAACTGTCCAAATTCCCCTGAGATCCCTATCCTCTGCATTGGAACCAGAGAAATAGGAAGCATCGAGCTCATGACCTCAAGAGCCGAGGCAAGACAAGAAGAACATCTAATTGACTGATTAAATAAATACATCACCATCGATATCAAAATTCCCCACCCACGATAATATCGGTTCCCCATTTTTAACAACGTTGGTAACACTTGTCACGGCAGCAGAAGGAATAGTTCTCATTCGTTGTATTGCGTTAGCAGCATACACGTGAAGAAGTAGTGTTTGAAACGGATCGTTTTTCTTTATCTCTTTATTCATTATCTTTTGCATCATTGAAAGATAAGTCTGACTTTAAATATATTAATTTCTTAACCTCCAGGGTTTAATGTTTCGAATAATGTCGAACTTTGAAAGTGACAGAAACACAATCAGAAAATGGACAAGATGAATGAGATGGCGATGTAAAGACGCTCAAAGACTGGTCAACCAACAAAAGTTACTCCTAAAACTAAGGATAGAGTTAGGCAGTTTTGTATGATTCAGGTGATAGATATAAAACGTGTAGAGAAGAAATTGAGTTTTTCTGATGACTTTCAAAGTCGAAGTGATCAAGTCAGGCGATACGTTAAATCTACAGCTTGAGAATCGCTGCTTACAAAGATTGCGATACCGAGTAAAATTTTATAAAAGATGATTAAACCTGGATTTTCAGAAGACATTCCAGAGGGACCCATAAAAGGTGCACACATCTTACTCATATTTACAGACTGAATCCTAAGCCAAACCGCCAGAACAGACGCATTAGGACAGATTATTGCTACTCCTAAAGTCTCACTTTAAAAGTATGGTCACTGCAGACACATCTCGTTATGGTAAGACAGAATTGCATATCGTCTCCCAAAACCAAACTGTGAATGGAGAGTACTATCGAGGAAAAAAACTGCCTGTGTACCAGAAAGTCACGGATGATCCTAGAAATTTTCCACATCGTTCACATGGTATTCTGATACAAGATTGTGCAACTGCACATGCCACTAAACGAACCATGAATGTCATTCGAAAGAACTTCAGTAATGTACGGACTGATTGACAAGGAAACTCTCCAAACTTAAATATTATTGAGAATTTGTGGACTGCAGGACAGAGTATTTAGACCAAGCAACAGAAAACAACTTATTGAAAGGATGAAGGACGAATGGGCATCCTTTGACTAGCAAACAACCATGACTTTGGTAGAGTGTTTCCGAAAACAGCAACAATGCACTTCACACCAAATACTGAAAATCATAGTAGACCATCAAAAGATGTATCTTTAAGACACTAAAACAACAAAATTAATATTTCTTGTTTTTATCTAGTTATTTCAAAAAATTAGTAGGCGAGAAGCTTTCGGACCCCCCTGTATACATTTATTGTTTTTTTTTTTATAAAAATGCTTCTTTGTAGTTACTAGTTTTCATGTTAAATAGGTTTAAAAATTGGGAAATTTTTATTAAAACGGAGTGAAAGTAACGAACGTAGCTAAAAAACATGCATTTATTATTTGCACAACAATTTAGGAGTAGAGAATTTTACATTAAAATGCATATAGAAACTTTATACAGGGTTAACAGGAGTTTTCTTCAGATTCCCGTGGAGTCTCTTTCCACATTTAGTGCACAACAGTCTTATGTTTTTCTGACGCATAATGCATTTCTGTGATGTCTACAGGAAACTGGTCGACTCAGCTACTGAACAGTGGGCATTGCATGTATGGTGTGAATTAACGCGCAGGGGGGATGCAGCCCTCTCTCATAAAATCACATCGTACTGGAATAACTTTATCCCCCTCACAAAACATAATACAATATAACATATAAGAGAAAGCAATTCTTTACTAATAATGTTTAGCGCCGTTTTTACTACTGAGGCACCAGAGACTGACGATACATAAAATGAAATTATAAATTGGGAAAGGAATATTTTATTTAAGGAAGGAAGTGTTTCAGGCCTAAGCTTAGGAGAGTTTTTTTTCCAGTTGCTATTTGCCATTTATGAGGACTGGAAAAAACCTGAGCCAAGCAGAAGGGTCTGATGGGAATCGAACCCCAGACCCCTCACTCACCAGTTCGTGCCTTAACTACCTCTGCCACCCTTGGTGGTCCGAGTGAGCAATGAAATTAATATTTGATATAGTATCATCACCGACATGGAACTATGCAAACTGCTCAGTTTTTACGAAATATGTCGGTGTATATTAAATAATATATGGCAGTCTTTGTTTTGAGTTTTTCTTTTATTACTGTTAATTATCGCAATATGTTTCCTCTTTCGTTTGATGTATGTCACCGTATACAACCTTGCGGTCTAGGTAGGTCGCGGCGTGCGGTCCCTTTAGTTATGCGAGTAGCAGATAACGCCTTTGTTTCGACTTACCGCGGTGTCTGAGTGACTTGAAATTCCTGCAACAATCGAACATCTGCCCTTGGACATTCGTATCCCCTGTTGCTTTAGTTTTGTGAAACACAATTCGGTCGAGTTTCAGTGTTTCTCTTACAAAGTAGTGTGCATACACTTCATAATGAAATGGCAAAAAACCTTTAAAGATTTCCTTGCGCAAAGAATAAATAAATCAACAGACTCACAGTGCAATGGCGGGTTACAACTCGCAATTGGCAAGAATAATAAAGAAAATGAAAAATGTGAAGTTGAGGTTGACAAAGAGATACAAAGAAGTGTCTGCTAGCGCTAGGGTATTTGTGGAAGAAAGTGCATTTTAATAGGTTCTTGCTTAGAGAAATTACGGTTTGACAAATGGAAATCTACACGTCCTTAGCTGAGTGCAAAGGATTCAGGAGACGTTATAGGCACTTTTTGCTCTGATATTCAAAGATTTTTAAAGACAAAAAAATATGTGTAGACCGCATTTATTTATGGTATAACAGCTATAAATACTAAAATGTTGAACGATAAAATACCTCACCATGGCAGATGTATGTTCCATAAAAAATGTGCTGAAATTATAGAAGAACGACAGAAAGAGAGATTGCATAACTCCACACTGATAGGATTTCGAGCATGGGAAGAGAAAAATGCTGAAAAAAGTTGAAGTAACGACTCATAATTTTCTAACTGCATGTTTAATATGCAAGAATAGTAAGACATTGAAACAGGGATCTCCCCCACCCCCTAAGAAAAGTAATCAGAAGAAATAAAGTATTAATTTAAACCGGCATAAAATATCATTCTAACAAGTGCGTAACATTCTCAGTATATTACAGAGAGAGTTGAGTTGCTCGAAATTGTAAAACGAGGGTAAGAAATATGACGGTTTATGGCTTGCTCTGGCCCAAGACCATAAAACCCAAGGGGAGAAAAACAAAATTCTTTAGTGAACGTTAGGCTAGAAGGACATCGCAGCAACCCCTCTGGCATTCGTTGCGTGGTTAGGATAGAAAATTTGTGGAACAAGTGCCGAACGCGAAATTTAAAGCACCAATCAGAGGGCATGTGCTGCAATCAAAACGTTTGAATTTGGCGAACTTTAAAATGATCATAGCGTCGGTGACCGACCGACTCAAGCTGAATAAAATTATCGGAACGCCGCGAGTTCGGGGCATTTCGAAAGTATTTGGCATTCTGAGGCATTCTGAAGGCATTTCGGCATTCTGAAGGCATCACGAAGATAGTAGGCAGTACGTAGTTATAGTAGGCATTATGCGGTTAATCGCCATATAGAGCCGTAGAAGCAGCTGGTAGTTAGGAATGATCCGCGGATATCGTAAGAGCTATTAATTCTTGATTGTTAATGAACTAGTGGTCCGTAAAGTGAATCACATAAGATAGGCAGTCAGTGTACCCAGGCTGCAGTCAGTTAGTGGAGTAGCGTTGGTCAGAGTCGTCACAGTGATAAGAATTCTTCGTAAACATGGTTACAGCACGAACTTAAGTAACCTTTAGTTCAGGAATATTATATCAGCTCACCATTTTATCCTTGGTGTCACTGTTATCAAAATCATTCTCGAAGAGCGAGATTACGATTCGAATTTCCCCAAATAGTAGTGGTTTCCCAAGCAGTAAACGTACTTAAATAAAGCAACGTATAAATCTATTCCGGGTTTTAACTGACCCAGAGTTCTCATTTGGACACACTCTTACAATTCTTTATATCCCCGAGGAGCGCCCTAGGCGCCTCCCAAAAAGGAACTAGCTCTCATAATTTAAGCCGAGGCAGCGAGGAGGTTCTTCTCCTCGTATCTAAGTGGAGCAAGGAAAGGAACGTGGAGAAGAGAAGGAGCGAAGACAACAGGACCTGCAGAGGACATCATGAGGCCGTCAAATTCCCGTCACCTAAAATCCTACGACTGCATTTCCTGTCCAAACCCTGAGATTAACCTTTATTTGAATCTTCGTCCTAACCATCACGACTAATAGTCACTAACCTCCTTACCAAATCATTTTCACACCTCCATCTGTCCTTAACACACAAATTCCCTGCCTCAACATTTAAGTTATTTTCAGAATTATGTAAATAAATATAACCTATTGTGTCCCTAAGGGCAAAGGCCTCCTAACAAGTAAGAAAAACTCGCCTTTTCCTTACGTGGTGAGCTATTCCATGCTAGTTGTTCGTACGCTGTTGAAGACGCTTCGACTGGTTTGTTATTTCTCACTGCGCTAGTTGCTTTTCTAAAGATTTCCATTTTTCTCTTTCTGTTGCTACTCTTGACCAATTTGGACCCGCACATTCCTTGAAGAAGTCTGTCCACCTTCTTCTGGATCTGCCTTTTGTCCTTTTCCTATCCGGAGATCCCATATGAAGATCCTGTAGGTCATGTATTGTCGGCATTCCTGCAACGTGACAGCCCCATTACCATTTGCTCCTGATACTATTTGTGCGATCTCTGTTGTCTGAGATAACTGATTTATTATTACTGTAAGTATTTTGTCCTTCAAAGTTACTCTCAGGATCTTGGGTTGCATTTTTCTTTTTCTTTTTCTTTTTCTTTTCTTTGGCATCTTTGAATTTTTGTTCTTTTGTTTTTCTGTTAGTTTTGATTCGTTTTATTTAAGGACGCTCTTTAACATCTCAGGTCATCAGCGTCCCATTCAATTCCGGGCGTGAAACGGTCGACAAATTTTTCTCAGAGGCCTCTTCTTTCAGGCTTGAGGTTCTTTACCGTGCCGTAAACGGGACCCACGGCTTTACTTCCCTTCCGAAGGAAGCCATACTTAGGCTCGAAAAAATCCACCGATCCTGGCCAGGTTTGAACCCACGACCTTGGGTTTAAAAGGCAAGTATGGTTACCACTACACCACCAGGACCGACTTTTCTGTTAGTGACCATGTCTGGCACCCATAGAGTAATACAGGGTTTCGAGCGTCTGGAATCTGATTTTCTTAGTTAGTGTTTGGTGTAACAGCATAAACTTAAGGGCCCAAAGTGCTCTACAAGTTAATGAGATTCTTCTTTGAATTTTTCCCCCCATTTTATCTAGGAAAAAATCTGTTGTGTCAGATGTGTATATTCGCTCACATATGTGAGGTCTATTTCATCTATTTGTATGGAGGTTTCAGGTCCATTTGATATTAACTGTGTCTTCAGTATATTTAGTGAGAGCCCTGCATTATTATGTATTTTGTTAAAATTAAATTACTATAATTTGGGGACATTGTTCCACTGTGATCATACATGTGCGAATATGATTCGTTTCATTTCAGAGAATATGTCTGTAAGAATTTCTAAATCCATTATCCAAACAGGCTGTATGTTTAGTACAATGGTTGATGAAAGCACCACAGTATCAAACAAATTGTGTATGATTTTGTATGTACAATGAATGTTTTTTTTTTTAATTATTAAACTACCTGAATGGTGAAAGTTTGACAGAAAGTATTTGCAGTTGTTTTACTCGGCATGGAATACTAAATGACTTTGCTTCAATGGCGCAGCTATCTTTCAAGGTATATATAAAGGAACTGCAACTATTTTGAAAAACAAGTTCAAACTAAATATCCTTGTCATTCACTGCATGAATCGTACGCTAGAATTTGCTGTAAGTAATGCTATAAATGTTCAGTTCGTTCCACTTCATTTTAAATTATTTATGGACTCCCTGTATACACACTTTTCAACTAGTGCCAAAAATTAAAGAAACTTATGTAAGTTGGTGCAAATCTCGCTACTGAGTTTAAGAAAATTGGTAGATGGTTTGATGTTCGTTGGGTTGCTTCTACTTGGACTACCATTAGTGCTGTAAGGGCAAGTTACCCTGAGTTTGTAGAATGAGAAGCATAGATGCTAATTATTCTTCTAAATTACGAACAATCTGCATGGATTATGCACAAATATGAAAACATGGAGATCTGTGATGGATATTGTTTTATTGAGAGACTGTTTGGTAACTTTACAACAATTATCACTGTATTTCCAATAAGATCATCAAGTGACATCACAGTCATACCTGACATTAATATGTGTGCCAAAGACAGCTGCAGTATTCATCTGAAATCAGCTCAGGAAGAAAACATATAAAGGATAGCCCATCAGTACACCCTTTGAAACTGAGAATTCCGTCGTCAGTTTTGTCAAGGCATGGTTGACAATATCAAAAGATTTTCAGAGAACAACATGCTTTGAGACACCTTGAGGTGCTAAATCAATATCAGACACCTTGAGGTGGCCTACTAATGATACAGAGTTGATTTTATATGGTGACAATGACATAATACCTCTTTATGAACTATTATATATAGCGTCTATAGGAGACAATTCAGTTGGACAAATAATTCGAGATTGCAGAATGTTTAAAGAAATGAAGAATGCAACTGAAATAGGCATGTCATCAAAGAGTCTTATCGAAAGGATTAAAATAATTCTGGTTGCATCATTAGAATGTGAATGAGGTTTCAATATAATGAGCAATACTTAACAAGAACCAGGAACAGCACGCATATTGTAATGCTCTCATCTCAGATGTTTATTGCAAATTAATGATGTGTGTTTAGAAGATTTCCCTGCATGAGACTATGTCGCTATGTGGATAAAGGAAGTACGGCATTCTGCTTGATCCAGCTCACAGGAAAGAAACAAGGAAGTCTTCGACTACGAGGGCTAGTCAAAAAGACTGAGAATGCTTTTTTACGCATGGAATTGGCAAGATCGGTGTGGTCTTTTTCAAAGTATTCCCCGTTGAGTTGGATGCACTTTGTCCAACGCGTCTCCAGTCCTGGAACATGCCATCTTTTGATATCTTCTTCAAAATCGCCTCAGTCTTTTTCATGAAGGCCTCGCAAGTCTCTCCCTTAGCTCGTTTTTCAGACAGGGAAAGAGATAAAAGTTACACGGGGTTAAGACTGGGAAGTATCATCCTCATGCTTCTCTACCAGACGATGAAATCCCCTACACTTCCGCTCGCACCATCTTCTGTTCAGGAGTCAGCAATATTGGGACCCACCTCTCACAAACATTCTGATCATGCAGAATGGAAAATGTACTGCCTTGGGAAATGTGCAATATGTCTGCAAGTCTGTCGTCGGTCTTCACGAACAATGACGTCAGCTGTGTTAATCATGGTTTCGTTTACTGTTGTTGCTGTCGCCTTGCTTTGTTGTTGACAGCGAAGTGCTGTGGATTGTGGTAGAACATCATCACCACATGCCTGCTGTAACAAAACAATCTGTAGACTTCCATGCTGGATTATACCAACGAAAGCAAAACTTCAACGGAGTATATTGCTCTTCACGAATCAAATCCGTTTTGTATGTAAGGGACTGGCGAACTGACGTAGTTTGTTCCTTCCCAATGTACAGACGCATGCGCCAGCAAACTTCTGTTTTTGTGAACCAGTTAGTGCTGATCCAATTTCCTCATGCAACAATGTTTCTTTGCTGTGCGGATAAAAAAATATCAACTCTGTCTTTTTTGACTAGCCCTCTGTATTTTTAAAAATGTGATCCAGTCATGATATAGAGATAAGTTTATTCAATAAATTATTTAATCTTACTTTTAGTGCTTACATTTCAACGTAGTAATGTCAATAATGGTAATAATAATAATAATAATAATAATAATAATAATAATAATAGTAATAGTGTATGGTTTCATCTATCTAGGATTCTATCCCCCCTCATCAGAAATTTTAATTCGCGCCTTGACCGTAATCTCCCAATCATTCGCGTATTACAGCAGACTTAATCAATAATTTTCCTATAGTCTGTGACTTAATTTGCAGTCTGAATGGAGGTATTAGAAAAGTAGAATTGCAGCAATAATAGTTATATCCCAACTTTCTGCGAAGAAATTTTGTTGATGGCAAATGTGATATACAACAGATGTCATTCTGTCTAATGAATGAACCCTTCCATTCCATAATTATACATCCGAATTGTGGGACGCTTCCTTACGGCTTTCTTTCTTTATTTTTCTGGTAGCCCTATGAATTGGACTGGGCTTAAAGGATACCTACTGCTTGTAGCAAGAGTAGAACTCAATTATCATTCTATTTCACACAAACATTTGCAGATCTATAATCATGAGATTTAATTTCATCCTACTGCATTTCATTTGCACATTTTCAGGGGTATTAACTGTTGTATTTTACCTTGTTGGTTTACAATCAGGGAACCATTCTCTGTTAGTTTTATCAAGAGACAATAACTGGTGAAACAATTGTCAAACAAAACAATATGTCAAGTTGAAATTATACAATTTAAAACGTTTGTTTTACAACTGAATTCCCAAAGGTGAGATATAATTTTTACATTTCCCACAACACATTTTTATAATACATGGCTTGTCATTTGATCCAAGTAACATTCAAATCTAGAAGTCAACGTGAATAGATTTATTTTTTTTAAATGCGAGTATTTTGACAAAATGGTGCACGTGATACAGCGCCATCAATGCTAGACCGCCACGAATCGTTAAGGAGGGACTAGTGAGCGGAAGGTCTGGGGTTCGATTCCCTCGAGGAATGTCCGCTCTGACTTTGATTTTTTCCTGGATTACCTCATTCCTAATAAATGACAAATGCCGAAGGCGTACCCAAAACTTAGGCCTCGAACGTTTCTTTCCTTAAACAAAATCCTTTCTTAATTTATAATTTTCCTCTCATGTATCATCAGTGTCCACTATCTGTGTGGCCTCAGTATTAAAAATGGTCGTTAAAATCTATTTAAAAATAAACATCAATGCTTAGGCGTTTGTAAAAGACTTTAAGCTGTCGTGATTTCTTAGAAACCTTTAAATGTTCAAGATTCTTATAGAAATACCTTTTTGGAATACACATAAACAGTATAAATGGATGATGCAATCCAAGTTGCGGTGTTTAAAACTGCACCGAGAAAAATATTCCTAGAAAGTACTACTTAGCATGTTTAAGTTACCAAAATGGGGCACCGAAATTTTAGCAAAGACAGTAATATTTTATGAGGTCTCCGCTATATCTTTCTTATACCACATTAGAATACAATATGGTGTATTATAAAGCTAAGTGTATTATAAATAAACAATTAATCAGCAATTCATGTAAAACTATAAATGCATGCATTTGAATATATTTTTTATATTTCAATAAATATTATAATATACTTATTACCATTCACATTGATGCAAATTACATAAATAGTACGTTGAAAATAAAAATTTAAATGATATATATATATATATAATGTAACAAATTAACAGTAATTATGATAGCAGAAAAAGATAAACACAAAGAAAAAGTCACATTTGAGATCGTTATATTTCGGACTCGTGGAGTCCTTCTATGACAAGAAGACAAGACTTGTTGGTTTACAATCAGGGATCTCAAGTGTGACTTTTTCTTTGTGTTTTATCCTTTTCTGCTATTATAATTGCTGTTAATTTGTTACATTGTTAATAGTGTTACTTTATTTTTCTTTTTCTTTTATATATATATATATATATATATATATATATATATATATATATATATACCCACACATGTAGAAAAATTTAAAAGGCTCATATTTCCATTTGGTAAATTCGACTTTAAAGGGTTAAACTCGTATTATAATCTGAATATAAATTATAACTTAATTTTTTTAAAATGTCGACCTCGTTACACAAGCAAAATGTATCACCGAGATATGGTAACTGCATAAGAGAGACCTTCAAACGTAATATGGCCAACTATTTAGTTCCAGTAAAGCTCTTCTGAGGCTTAAGCAACGTAATTCAGAATATGACAAAGTGAAATAATAGAACTCAAATTCAAAATAGAGCGATGCTTGCAATCTGAGGTTGCTGGGCAAAGATTTAATTATATTTACTAAGTTAGTTTGTATTTGTTAAAAGTGCAACTATTTCTAATGACGTTTATTTATTTACAAAATATTCTACATTAGTTAAACATTGCGTTTGTTTAAATAAGGTGAATAGAAGACAGAAAAGGATTGCCATTGCTTCTGCCCACTCTCTAAACAAGCCAGCACGATACGATTTCTTCTAAAGAAGAAATTGAAAATTTTGAAAGAGATCTGTGCAAGTTCCAAGCTTTAAGACAGCACAGTATTTACTCCACAATATACAGGATGAAGAAAAAATATATGCTCAAAAGAATTAACAAATAGAAAAGGGGCCGAAAAAGATATGCCTTAAGAATAGGAATAAATTGTCTCTGGCATTTTGTTGTGTTGCTACAAGCGTTAACCACACAGCTTTACACGAGTTTATGGATGGTCAAAAGAACTGACAACACAATAGCTTACCTTATACAAATAATTTATTTTGTAAAGTTAATTAATTAAGTTCAAGTACAGTAATGTTAATAAAATCTACCTGCTGTAGTTCTTAAATCGCTTAGACTACAAGTTCTGTGTAATGTGTGAGAGGGTATAAGTTGTGATTAGATTGAGATGTACCCTACTTATGAATGCGCCTCCACCCATTACACTAGTTTACATTTACATCGCAACATAGGGCGTTGATTCATATCAATGCCCCTAGTTTTATATTAAAGCGTCTTACACCATTTAAGACTTTTACAATGAAACTATTTTCTAATCGTACATTTATTTTTCGTACCTGTATAGTGGATCTCTCAATTGGAATTTCAATGCCTTTAATATTTTTTTCAAATAGAGTTTTAGAGTTGCTAACATAGAAAGTTTGATATCGCGTCCAAAAGAAAATGGACAAAACACTTAGAAAACTATAGAAACAATAGAGACTTTTGGATGATTGCGAGTCTTTGCCCTTCGTCATTCATATTGATTTTGTTCAAAGATGTTGTCATTTATAGAAATATTGCCAATTTGGTAAATTAAAAAAAAAATGTATGGGTGCCTTTCTTCTTTGCTGTCATTAAAATAATAATAATAATAATAATAATAATAATAATAATAATAATAAAATAAAAATAAAAAGAACAAGCGAATGAATTCTAAAGTGATGAAGACTACATGGTGCTAGGTTCTATTCGTGCTGCAATGCTGGTAATATTATCTCACATCAATGATCTGTCCATCAAAAGCGATAGAAAAGAGGAACTTCTAAAATATAACTCTCGCATTGCACGTCAGTGGAATAAAATTGATTTCTATGGGACAAATTAATAGTGGTCTAATGCACTTGAGAAAGTCAAAACCCTATTATAGAGGAAAGTCACCGAACTGAGAATCTCCTATTTAAGACGTGACGAAAGAAATATGTATTCACTTACTTGACCGCACCATACTGCGGAAACATTGCCATGAAAACCATTTCAGCTTCTGCAAGGTAATTTTGTATTTTATGTAATCAACGATGTGTATATTATCAACATTTTAAACGATAAACATCCATTCATTCCTCCTGGAAAACTGCAGCAAAAATTAATATCATAAAACGTAAAGATTTCCAATGTAGGGAAAAACATAACTGTAACTTTGAAAGTAATTGAATATTTGCCCAGCTCCGTGTTTCGGTTGGTTAGCACCTCGGCCTCAGATCAGTAGAAACTCGTGGGTCATGTTGCAGGTTAATGTTTTTCCTTAGCCCATGGGAAACATGTCATCACTAGTCATTAGGTTGGTAACGCGCAAAAAATATCATTAGTTCTTCCTTATCGTCAAAATCCCCTTCTTGAAGATTAAGTCTGCATAGACCGCAAACTTGAAATGTACTTCGGAAGAAGATAATTGGAGAATTAATAATGTTAAAACAGAACAGACAGGAACATGATCATTATAAAAGAATGAAATAAAATAACATAGTCTGAGGCATGAAGGCCATGCTTTTGATCATCGAATGCCAATTACGTAAACTTAAATGACTTGGCACCAGAGGCAAACTACCTAACATTACATAACCTCATTGTGGAGAGTTCCAGGAAAGCGTAAGTCAGCGAGGTCTAGCGAACCAAAGCGCTAAGAAAGGAAAAACAGAGGCTATCTCGCAGGAATCATTATGTAGCAGCAACATCACAGATAAACAAACCTCGTATAAAAATCACTGATAGCGACGGTATTGCGTATGGCTCCCTGATTTCATTTCCTATTGCATTGATTAACAGAAGTACGTTCAAAGATCATTGATGCTTACGTAATCAATCTCTTGTAATACACAGAGCTTTTAAGTTGTTACATAACTCTGATTCCAACAGCTCATAGCTTACAGTTACAAAAATGTAATATATTACCATAATTATCAAGACACATTTTAATAGTTCACCTAGTCTTAACATGGGTCAATCATGCGAGAAATAAGCACTGTGTATTTAGCGAGTAATAATAATTATTAAATACAGTCCGTGTCCAATATAGTGCAATAGTTTTCTCCTTTATTAAGTTGGCATTTCCGCGCTTGCGTCTTCCGGAAACAGAAACTCCTCCCCACAACGCAAAGGGTGAACTATGTTTAGCGATGAGTTTAGTTGTTATGACGTAGTTACTTAAATAAATAAAGCCGGGGATGACAGTGTAATATTTTAACAAATACCATAAGTATGTAATGAAACTATCACAGTTGCTGCAATTGTTTAATGAATGACAGTTTAATAAATATTATTATTTGGATAGAAAGAATCAGACTTGAACCATTATCTTCAGACTTCCGTGTGACGCTCTAACGAACTGAGCTACCGTGTGCTCCTCCAAGCACAGAACCACGAACTTTCTCATCTTCCGGAGATCTCCCTAAGGTTTCTCACTGTGAGAGTTTTTTTCCTTGTGTGTATTTTGACCCCGACTTGTAGTAGTCCGACTTATTTCCCTAAGTACCGCCACTCGTGAGGGGAGGTCTGGGGTTCGATTCCCACCAGGACGGCCCTCCCTTTACTGAGATTTTTCCTTGGGTTTCCTCAGTGCTCATAAATGGCAAATTCAGTTTATCATTTCATCTCATTTATCATCAGTATCCACCTTCTGTAATGCCTCAGTAGTTGAACACCATTAAAAAATCCAAAAGTACTGTTCCATGTGAAGCCTTCTGTCATCTAGGGCATAATTCACAGTGTGATGCACTTATTTAACATATCTCCACGGCATTTGTCATTAACGAGGATTAAAAATTTTGGAAAATCTCATTCAGAGGTAACACCCTGGCGAGATACGATCGCAGATCTCCCTTTCACTATTTGGTGCCTTAGCTACCCCGACTATCTGTGTATGGATGAAGGAAAAGTCTCGCATTACAAAGTTTGCGGTTAACACGAGCTGAGTGCTTTAAATTTGAAAATCAGTAATAAAGTTAATTACTTTATGAGGATAAATTCATTTCCATAAATAATAAATTAATAAGGAAAAAAATAACACGGTCAAATGTTGTTATAAATAACCAAGTATTAGAACAGATCTGGGAAATATTTAGATTGCAACATTATATAAAATACGTTAACTAAGAAATTAAGAATAAATTAAACAAATTGTAATACATTTGTGCAATAGTTATAAACACATTAAAAAAGAAAAAATATGAAAAGAATAAACATCAATAGCTATATAATATGTGTTTTATTTTTACAGTTTTTACCCCTGTTTAGTAGTTTGTCTCTCTTGATTTTTCTTTCGAATTGCAGTTTAGATTTTTTCGGTAGAAATCACGAAATAAAAAAAAAAATTGCACAGCAAAGTTTCCGAGGAAGACTTTTAGGTGGGTTAATACGATGTGATGATAATTGCTTTTTAATGTTCCGAAACTTGGACTATAAGGAATAAAGAATGGAATAATGTACAGAGGGTACCAAAAATGTATACACACTTCAATCAAAGAAAAAACTGTGTTAACACAACAAAACTGAATTCACACAAACAGAACATGATGAGCACAAAATCTTAGACTTTTACAGTTGCAACAGTTACAGCAGTTGCTCAAAATGCCCACCATCGGCGTCGATACACTTCTGAGTACGTTGAACTACTGATTGAGCAACGTTTGCGGAAGTGTCCTCAGCGATTGCAGCACATGCCGTTTCAATTTCTTCCCGAAGTGCTGCCAGTGTGCCTGGTTTTCAACGGTATACAACACTCTTAAGAGTTCCACATAGGTAGAAGTCCAACGGAGTTAGATCCGGAGAACGCGATGGAAATCTCTTCATCCTATTGCCTTTGAACTTCAACAATAGTCTCGGTTTTCCAATATCATATCCAAATTACTTTCCGCTGTTAAAACGATAATCTTGACTCCATTTTGTTGTAGCAACGCTAGCATAACGTAATGTGAGTCACTTCTGGGTACAACCGCCTGTAGTGCCTCAGTAGTAAAAAAGGGCGTTAAACACCATTAAAAAAATCTGTTGACAGAACATCAAACGATAATGTTGGTGACTTCATTTGTTCATTGTTGATTTATCTGTCACGTAGCAACGCTATCATAATGTATGTGAGTCACATCTGTTTACAGAACATCATACTGCACATTACTGTTGTTTTTCGGTTCAACTTTGGAATATATTAAATAGATATCTACTGTGAAAGTGTGTATATATTTTTTTGCATCCTCGGTATAAGCAGCGAAGATTTAATTTATTAGAACAGTGAAGAGGTGTATCAGATTAGGTAAAATGAAAATGAGGATAAAGGAAAAGACTTGAAAGTATTTTCATCCAATGAAAAAATACTAGCATATAGAAAAAAGTGCATAGATAATGAATTAAGAATGGATACTACCTGCACTCCATTGCAAGCTTATATGTACATATCGATAGGCTAAAGACTTATAGAAAGATGGCATGAAGCATAGGTAGGAACAGGAGACATCTCCTAATCCATGAGGAGTGGACGATGGAGAGGAGGAAGAGCAGAGGAGGAGTAGGAGGATTGTATTCGTGTGGACGTCTGTGGGCATGTGTAATATAAATGCGAAAGGTGCTGTCAATGTAGGTACCGAAAGATCAGCTTCTGAAGAATGGGCTCCATAGCTGTAATATTTTTTATCTAAACTTCATTGACACACTTTATTCCCCTTTACTTATAATTACATTGCTTATTTGTATGCTGAAAATATACTCTTCATCTGCGCATGATATATGCCGGGAAGTTAAGTGTCCTTCAATTTTCCACAGGTTTTTCTTCTTAACCTAGTTGAAATCCACCCTCAAACAGCAACAGAGATACATCCATTACGCACTTTTGACACTCTGTAATCTCGTGGACGCAGAGTATGTTTCTCAAGAGGTAACACACTAAACTCGCAATCGGGAGATTCGTGTTCAAATCCCACAGGGCCTACCTTCCTAACATTTTCCCCTTATCACTTAGGCGAATGATAGGGTGGATATTTACATTCCACGATTTTTCCTCCCATTTCACTTCCTTTCATTTCTTTGTTATAGAGCGAGATTTGCTGGCGCGGTGTGATCGTGGATTGTGTGGACGTTACACGCAGGGCTGAAAGCACTAGGCTGCCAGTGGAATCATGGAATTGTCCCGAGCGACAGCGGAGAGAGCGAGAGAGCAGAAGGTAGAGACCTGCACAATAATAGCTAGATAATAAGGCTTTGCAAGCAGTGGCACGATAGTTCAGGCGGTTAGAGCGTTATGTTATAGTTGTGAAGATAGAGGTTACATCCTACCATCTCAACATTTTATTTATTTATTTATTTCATTTTATCCTGACGGAGCTAAAGGAGATTTGCCACAATTACAATGATTAATCGCTAAATCACTGGGTCCACCGGTTTCTAGGATTTCGCGAGGTTAGCGATTCTGGCCGCCCGGTCCTGATCCCTTTCTCTCAGAGGTGCTCCCATAGGGAGCGTGGGCACAAAGGGCCCACCGTGAGCAAGGCTCAAATGCCGAAAGAATTCTCCTCCGCCCATCACCCATCTACCTATACTTGTGAACTTAACAGAACGAAATACTCATGACTGTTGTTGGAAAAGACTTTCCCGTCGAACAATAAGTATTACATTTTCCCATGAATATTCATAACATTAAGGACAAAATACCTAATGAGCTTCTGTCTTGCAACATTCTGTTCTGGAGTAGAAAGTCATTTGCTTCGTGCTTTTGCTGTCCATCAATGAATGTTCTTGGATACATTCTATCTCCAGCAATCAATGCCTTAATGTTCATTGTTACAAAGTGATGTAATGGCGGTATTTAGCATGGGATGGTTAAGCAGGTCTCCTAGTGTTGTTCACACTCTTAACAAAAATAGTATAAACATCATGGTGCAACAATGATTCAATACTTCTATTTTAAATGTTAAGTCAAAACACTTGGTGATAGTTATGTAGGTATGTGTTGGGTTCAAGCTGAACCAGGTAGATAGGTTTGGTTTGGGTAAACTTTGAGTCAATAACCATCTCTTTCCGCCCCTCCCAGCACATAGAAGAAATATGAAGTGTGTAATAAAAGAATGCGATTACACGTCATTGCAATGGATAAAAGTTTGCGACTGATCTTAAACAATGAACATTACAGAATTTCAACTAGTCCAGCAGTTAAACAGTTAATGACTTAAACTAAACTAACTGGCCTGTGAAATTAAAAACGTAATAAAAAGGAAAATAAAAATAATAAGAAGAAAAATAAGTATTTAGAGGTGCAATTTTTATAAATGGTATCTAAGATTTGTATTGACAGCTATAAATAGGGTCTGGGATTTTAGGTTTTTATAAAATCTGTAATAATTTTTTAGACATGTTGAAATATTTTTTTAATATCATTTCATAGATGTTTTAAAGTTCCTTTTTACTAAAGTACTAAAAGACTTTGACACATATATTCATTTTTTTTACTTCTTTTTTCCACGGCCCAGAACCACAACAATACATCAACATTTTGGTTAATTTTCAACAGTTTATAGAACATAATTTTGGTGTTACCTCATAATTTCCAAGTCTTTATAGTGTTAGGGCACTTTTAAAAAAGATACAATGCATTAATCCAAAATAACATTTTCCAATTAATCAGGTGATTGCTAGCTTTTGTATGGTGAAAACTTTTCTGTTGTCTTTCAAAACATTTTTATAGAAAGAAAATGTTCTTGCTACAAGGCATGAAGTCATCAGTGCAAATTTCAAGGAGGCCACTGTGAAGGGTCCCCATGGGAGGAATGCCGCTTCTTAAAAAAACTTCCGTGGGCGAGGGTTAATAAAGTCCAGACTTTCGAATACGTTAGGGCAATGAACTCGCCAGACGGTTGTACAGTTAACTTTAAACCAATCAATGTGAAAAGATGTTTTAAACTTTCAAATAGTAGCGGGTGACGTGCCTTGGCAAGTGCATTTGAACCAGCCAATAGTATATGTATATTTTGAATTTTTAAAACAAGGCGCCAGACTTGCGCGTGCTTGTGTGACCTCCTTTAGGTGTATGAAGCCAAACTTTATTTAATTTGAATCGAATATATAAAGAAGCGTTTGCTCTACGGGGACATTCAGTTCACACAGATCGGTTTGAGATAAAAAGAAGTTCGGTTCACATAGGCAGTTGACATCAGCTTTGAGTTCATCAGTTCATCAGTCCAGATCAAGTCAGTTCTCAGTTCGCATCACTACAGAAGTTCAATTCAGGGAGAATCTGTTCAGTTCAGTCAGTGCAGTTCAGACAAGTAATCAGATTCTGTTCGTTTCCTTGAAGTCGCGGCAGTTAAATTTATATATTCGACTTAGCTAAGTTCTATCGTACCCAGAACACCAGAGGGTGCAAAAGAGCTTGAGAATAATCATTTTCCATATATAGCCATTACGTCGCCTCACATAATTATTTTATCCTCTCCCGGTGCTGTTGAGCACGAGTCACAAAATAGGAAACAAAACCCTGAGATATTGTTGTCATGAGGCATGGGTAACAACATCAAAACGATTAACGATACGTCATTACAAAATATGGCGATCAACAACTAAATCGCTTCATAAATGGCGACCAATCTGTCACCTCCCACAAAGCCACCTTTTGGTTTAATCGACCAGCAACCGCTTCAGTTTCCAACGATGTTGTAAAACACATATTCGGAATTGTCCCTTGGTATCTTAAAACATGTTCTTCCACCAAGTATCCGGTCCAGTGATAGTAGATTTTGCACAATAATCGTATATGGATGCTTAATAGATGCAAGCGATAGTATCATAGCTTCTGATGACTTTGCGCCTATTTATATCAAGGCTCAGTTTACAGTCATTTCATATTAAATCTAATCTGGCCAGTGTTGAATACCATGTTCTCTTCAGTATTATTTACAATAACATATTCCCTTATCTCCTGAAGAAGGTCTTCAGCTCTTTTTCGAAAGAATTTCTCTTCAGTGACTTCGAATTTATTATCTTAGGTAGATACATTTTAAATTGGCATTTAAATGAACCCAGTAATGAATGACAAGCTTTCAAACTGTACATCTCGACATAGGTAAGTTGCTCATATTTTTACATGTCAGTAATGTAAAAACAAGTCTTTCTGCTTAGCAAGGCTTAATTAATGTTTCAACTCATAATTTCTCATTGGTCACAATTTCATCGTTCGAGTTGCAGCATTTTCTATATAAGCAATAATACATACATATCTTTCGTTACTTTATGTTTTCTGGCTGTAACTCTCTTATTTTACAGCGCGGGAAACTTTTTGAAGCGTATTCACAGACACACGTGTTTCAATAGTTTGGCGTTGGTTTATATGCGGAGAATGAGTGAGCTACAATGTCATTTGGATGGTTATAACAAGTTTATAGCAGCTAGAACAAATATCACATTACACGAAAGTGAACAGCACATCTCAATTACTGCGCAAGCTTTCTAATCCCATTATTCATTGTCGGTAGATGTTCCTCCATGGGAATTCTTGTTTGTTCTATAAGTTACTACGGCGTATGAGTCATTTTCAGTACCTGGAACTCTGTTTATTCATAAATTGATTATACGCTCCAAGGCCATGAGCCGGAACTTATAATTATACGTGTCGCTGTTTCACGGTAATATCGCGAACTTGAAGCATCATGTAACCTTGACTTTATTCCAGACGACCAAAAGCGGGCTTGCATACCCACAGGAGATTCCGCCAAGCTGCTGTTGCAGATTTCTTGTCATCGAAAATCCGCACTTTACACTTCATCATTGTACTTTGCAATATTTGCTCAGGTTTCTTGCCTTCCGAGTGGGGAATCTCATGCATCTTCCTTGTGAGTTTCTTTCCCGATTTTATTATTTAGTGTGTATATATTATACATGTGTCTTTAACTGTATGTCCTTATGTTTTCATCACGCTCCAAGTAACATTTGCACCACCTCGTTTTGGTTTCGTTTGGCTTGATGGGCTACTTGGAATGCCATGGTTTTTGTCTTCTTATGAAAATCTTAAAAGTTTAAGGTATTGACAATTTCTGATAGTTTTAAAAATGGTTACTATAGCATGACGCTCAGATTCTTATATTATCACTCATTCGTCCGGGAATAAAAGTGTATTAATGTAAACAATAGCATACAATTTCAACCGAAAGAGAACTAAAACTTACCTCGAAGTATATTGTCAATGTATGTGTGTGTACATCTGAATAAGTCATTTTTATTTACGTATTTCTGCAATTTTAGTTACTATTTTTGATTTGCGTTATTTTTTATTTTAGTATAGAGGATGCGAAGCTTTTCCTGGCTCCCCGTCAATTACAGAGAAATTGAAATAATTAATATTTGTAATTTTAGAATCAGAAAATCAGTAATTAGGTGCAAGTATGTTGTGCATTTTCTTTCAGTGGAGGAACTTATATATATATAGAATTAATATTGTATAGTGATTAAATGTGTTCATAAAGTGTGATTTTTCATACTATTTAATAAATAACGTGTAGAAACATATCAAGGTAAGGAACAACTCTCGTCTTTCTCCGAATACAGAAAGACATGGCAAAAGTCCCTTCTGGTATGCAGCTAGGGTTAGAAATTCCCTCCTGAGGCGAAACACCGGCAGGTTCGGTGGCAAAGTTGCAGGTGTCCGAGTCAAAGAGTTATTGACATGCTTAAATTCATCTTATTGACGAATAGCGGAGCACTTGGCTTGACCAAAATTTTCCAGCAAATAGAAATGAAATTCAGTGAGGTAAACACTCGCCTATGAGACACGTTAATACAAAATTGGCGGGAGCATTTCGCGCCAGTGTCCGTGGACAGCGTAATTTTGAATTATGTATATAGAGATAGATTTTACCCAAAAGTCGCGCAGTCTCAGAATTTTCCGGGCCCAATCTCTGATTTTTATTTTCATCCGATTTGTGTTCTTTGATCATAATCTCTGGAGTTTTCTCCTCATTGGTAGATCTTATTGATATTGCATCATCAAACATTGTTGGAAAGTTGGTTTCATTGCAACAACTTTGCACCTTTAAAAATTAAATCCTAGTGAATGTTTCAATATTATAAATTGTTGTATTACTAACATTTAAGCTTTACACTTTTGTACTAATTAATATAAGTCCGTACTCATATTGCAAGTGAAGCTAACTCAGTGCTGCATCATAATTAATTCATACTTATAACAAAAATGTTGATAACCTTTCCAAAATTAAAAATATTTTTTTCTTATTTTAAATGCTGATTTATCTAATATGCAAGCAAAATTCTATGAAATTCAACAGTAAACTTGTAATAAATTAAATAACATGAATATGTAGGCGTATGTTTCACTATTAGATGTTCCTTCATATACAATAGATGTTTTAAAGGATTCTTTAGAGCACAAGTGTGCACACCGAGCGTAATCCGAGCTATAATAATCGTATGCCCGCAGAGCACAGCAGCGAAATATCCCAGCGCGTTATCGATCGATGGAATTATGGTATGACTTTGGATTACTTAGAGACAGACAAAGCAATGCGGGTTGCAAATCTCTAGTTCAGCTCGGTGTTGCCCACTCCTACTTTAGTGGAATCTAGGCATTATGGGAAAGTTATAACAAACAACAGTATCACACATTATTTGCAGGAAAAAAAGAAAGTTACCATACAATTCGGTAAACTATGCTGTAATTTGCAGTGTACGCTGGAACGATATTTACAGTCTATGCCACTTGTCTGAAATACTCGAATCTATTAATAAAGGCTCAAACAAACAGTTTATCTCTGGCTTTCAATTCCACGTGGAGAGTTAAATACATTAAAAGTTGAATGATATTAGGCTTCAATTTCTTTTTCTCATCAGCACGGTTTTGTTCAAACTGACTTTCCTCAAAGTGTACGTGTCATAAGCAAATGCAAAGATAAATAAAACCCATGTGAATTAAAGTTTGAATAATGTAGTTAATCAATTAAGTAATTAATGTAAATTAAAGTGAGTATTGTATGCATTAATTATAAATTATATTTAATTTAATAACCAATTTAAGATATGAAATAAAGTAAAATTCACTAACGCTAATATTTAAATAAAAATATTTTAAAATATAAAGAAAAGTACATCTATCTAATTTAATTAATTAAATAAAAATATAAAATAAACTTATTATAATAAATATAATAAGTTTCATGATTCGGATCCGCAATCTTGCAATTTTAACCAGTACACCAGTAACATTGCTAAAGTTTCTTTTCATGAAGCAGGGGCTGCCCCCATAAATATTTCAATGACTGCAGTTTGAACCCCCTGATTACAACTGAATGCAAATATTGATATCACGTGTCACTTTTGAACTATTTCACTATAAAATACATTACAAAGGAAATTTATTGTTGCTGACGTGCAATCCTAGCGTCTCCAATTTATGAGTGATGTTTTCTTCTTCTATTTTTGTCAACAGGAAAACTGTAGAACTTGTAGACTTCATGTCTGCATTATTTGTACAATTTGGAACCGCACTGCCAACCACTGCATAAAAATAATAATATAATTTGTTTAATCCGTATTACTGTTTCCGCCACATAGACGCCATCACTCGCTTGGAGTTCAGCATGGCGAATTACTTACTGATCTGCTTGGAGAATATTAGCTATGGATCGCGTTGAAGAAGTGATAGATAATTAGAGCTATTTTATTGCGCATTAAATTGTGGGCAAGTTAACTTCTGAGGCTATATTTAAATTCTATTTCATTTACTGTAAACCTTGGGACACAGTTCAATAATTACATGCTTTTTAATAATGTTACAATGCTTGGCCAGATGGCGTCAAAGAAAAGAAGGTCGTATTTTATTCATATTTGTTGTTCATTTTGTGCCTTACATGCCTGCCTCAAGCATTGCAACAGGTGGGGGAGATTAATTGCCGGAAGTAAAACTGCTATCGGCAAAGAGGTGTTTTCTTTAATCTCTCTATCTTATAGCGTGTCTCTATTTCCATAGCCTGTGATTATAGGTGGGCAAGTTAACTTTGCTATGTAAATATGGATTCTGCAGAATCTATCAGTGAATCTTTGTCGACATTCTTCTGTTATAAAGTGCTCAATTTAATTTCAGACATCTTAACTATAACCTTTTAGTTGATTTTCTCCTGTAAATATGAAAAACTGCAAGCTTCGGGTGTGCATTTCTAATTAGTCATTTGAATAGCGGAAGATACAGTACAGTAGGTTAGTATTTTACATATTAGGTGAAATGGGTGGTGTAGGTTTATCTTGTGCTAGGTGCAATAATTAAGCTAGATTTCAAATTCGAATCTCTAGGTATGGTTTAAACTCAGAAATAAAGTCTAAAGCGAAAAATGTCCGATTTAAGGCTCTAAACACTCATTGATTGTTCAATTATATTAATTTAATAAGCTCATTTTCATATGTTTTTATATTACGTAATGGCTGTAATGCTCAATATAAAGCCACAAACATTTAACGGTAATGACTATTTAGCTATGTTAATTTAAGAAATCCATTTACTTATATTATTACGTAAAATAAAGGCTATAATACTTTATTTAAAGCTCCAAATATTCACTGATAATATTTTTGATCATATAAATTTATAAGTTTTTGCACATGTTTTTATATTAGGTAAACGCTATAACGCTCAACATAAAGTCGCAAATATCTAATGGTAATAGCTATTTAGTTATGTTAATTTAAGTTCATTTGCGTATGTTATTAAATAAAACAAAGATTATAATATTCGATTTAAAGCTCCAAACATTCATTGATGATATGTTTTAATCATATAAATTTAATAAGTTCATTTGCACATGTTTCTATGTTAGGTAAGGGCTTTAATTTTCAATTCAAATAACAAATATTCGTTGGTAATACGTTTTAAATTGTATAAATCTAGTAAGCTCATTTGCATAGATTTCATGTATCAGATAAGAGCTATTATAATGTATGTCTTAATGTTTGTTTATTGACCTTTATGACAATACTCAATAATATAACTGTAACGGTTAAAAGGACCACATACACATAGCAAAAAATATGAAAAGTTTAACTACAGATAAAGAAAACTGTAACATTAAGAGAATCAACCAATGGTAGACGTAACAACATTAATAGTGTGTACCAAGAATAAAACGCGAAACAGATAGCTTTGTAGAGACTAAATAGAAATTAACGAATTTCATTCGTTTAGTATACTAATGTTGAAAATAATGCATTGTAATGAATGGTATTATTACAATCCATTGTAATAAGTAACGGTTTACATTTCAAAATGTTTAGTTAGTTATGTATGCTTTGTATTCCGTAGGGAGAAGCTTTAATTCCATTAGAAGAAATCGTGGTTAGTACTCCGTAAAGAAAAGCTGCATTTAACATTACGCAAAAACTGACGATTAATATATCGTGGGAAGATGTTACAAATTATTAGTTGTGGTGAATAATAGAAGTCAGGAGTTTGAATTAGTATCCATATAGGAATATGTTATACGAGTTATACCAGACAAAGACAAAATAAGGCGTGTTAAATATATATTAGTGATAAAAAGAATTTACGCGGAGTATAAAATAAATTCAATTAATTATTGTCGGTATTACCAACCACAAAAGGAACGTTGCTATTAAAGTACAGTTTTTGGTAGAGAAATATAAATTCCGTCACGTCTGTCTCGTATTCAGTCTGTATCTAATAATATTCTCAGAGAGCATTTTAATCAGAAAAGTGTACAGTTGTGTGTTAATTACAAGACATTAATAAATTCCTGTAGATTATTGTCCCATTGTCCATTGTGATTTTGTTATAGTTAAAGTCACACTTCTTTCACCCCAGAAGTATCAATCTGAAAAATTCAGCTATAATACCAAACAGTGAACTAGCCCTGCATACTGTGGTGGTAGTTAGGAATGACGACACGCCTAAATAATATGCAGCGTCTACGGCGTCGCCCCATTTCATTCCCGCTGCAAGTTGAATTTCTATTGACGGCCACATTAAAAATCCATTGACGCTTAAGAAATGTGAATGGAGAGATAGGGCCGTCACTCATTGATCGGAACACTTATCTAGACAAATACGAGCAGAACTCTTGAATCTTATCTACATATTCTCACGCAGAGCCTTTAAGTTTCACTGATCCTCAAGGTTAGGATTTAAATGTAATAAAATTATCAAAGCATCTTCGCATACTGAAAAGTATGCACTGAAACACTAATATGTTGTAAAATGCTGCAAATATACATGTAATTTATAAAAGTTTCATGCTTTTGAAGAGTATAGCTAAAGGCGTTATTGCTTAGCAACAGAATGAGAATTTAACCTTATTGGTATTGGTTTTAAAACACTTTTTGTACATACTATTATTAAAGTAGGTTCATCTTAATCTTTGTGTAACATTGGCCTGTTTACGAAGCAGTATATTGCGAAACATTGTTTTAAATGTTCGAATGTAAAGCTGCGTCTATTATCTCATAAATAGTAATTCTTTGTTCAACATAACAATTCATGGGGGCCGCTGTAAACCTAGGATCCAGATCTAGTTCCAATAGCACTGACATTGCACGTTTCACAATAGCGTGAATTATTGACTAGCATTGTGTTCAACCTCATTGCTTAAACTGCATTTACTTATGCGCTTTTTGCACTATAACGACTGAGACGTCTATCATTTTCCTCAGAACGCTAAATATTTTGTTACTTTAGAAGAGCATTTAATGCAGTTGAAGTAAAATATTTTACTGTTTTATCACCATGAACGAACTTTCTGGATTAAATTAAAGTACCCATGCCAGAGTTTAAAACACTCAGCACATTCTCGATGGCTTCAGCACTAACTGTATAGTATTTTACTGCTCTCTAACTATGTTCTCCATTTATTTATGTTTAGTTTCCTGCCTTCAACATTTCGTGGAGAAAACATAACTAAGCTTTGAAATGCTTGTGTATGTAAGCTAAATTTCAAACGATTATTTGAAAACAGGAATTTTGAAACCATTAAATATAGGAATATTAATGTTTTTAATGATATAAAGATATGTGAGTTATTCTCAAATACATAAAAAGTGCACTATATCTGGAAATATGCAGCAATATAGAGAATAAATTCTGTTTTAAAGTTTTCAAATTATTGTCATTTTTAAATATATGGCAAACTTTTAATAGTAACCAGAGAAATATAAAATATATATTTACATATAAATCACGACCATACCACCAACGAAGGAACGAACGTATCTCCTTATTTGGATTGGTCAGCGAATAAAAAGCACACAACTCACAATTTAACTGATATCTTTGTCATATCAGTTACAATTTGCTCAAAATTGTGCTAAACGAATCCCTCAAAAACTGGCCTCAACATTATTTGTCAAAGTTAGCTCAAACAAAAATATAAATGAGTATATATATGCTAGTTTATATAATTAAAACTATTGTTTGTCATTTTATTATTATTGCCATCAAAATTCCAATCAAGATCTGGGACTAAAGGCCCGTTCCTATCTCGTAATTATTGTCTAGAATAATTGTTCTGGGTGGTCGTACTTCATTTCTTCTATCCCCAGTAGGAATTACGTAATTAAATGTTCCTCTATCAGTTGATAATATTTCTATCTCTCTATTATTTGTTTTGCTTTGTTTATGATATAATGTACATTAAATTACGTACAAGGGAAAGTTATCATCTTTGTCCTGGACAACGACTTTTTATCATCAGTGTTTAAATTAAATGTAATGACGAAAACAAAATACACAAATTCTTCCAACACCACTCTTCATGTTACATGCTTTTGCTAAAATGATGCCTCCATTTAAAGATTCACACAAAGTTTAAAGTTGAAATAGTTGGACAATATGGTTTCCATTAATGGACGAGATTATAAATTCTAAACTTAATTACACTAACACTTTGCACATTGTTATATATTAATTTATATAAAAGTATTATTTCAAAATGCGCTAACATTCACGAAAAATATTAAAATAGCAAATTAGTGCTCAATATATTACTTTTTAACTGTAGAAGCATGGTCACCGATAAACTTTGAAGATTATTCATATAATCAATGACTGGAAAAGAAAAAGTATATTCTCTCCCTTTTTTGTTCCCATAAAATGTTTTCAATCTTCTTTTGGTATATTTTCTTCATATCAGTGATAAAAAATTGATTTTTGGTGCTAAATCTCACGGTTTGTGTTTCTTGCCGTTTTCACTTGTCTTTTAGGAAGGGAATGTACGGTTCAATGGAATTACTTCGGTTGTCTTTGATTTACTGTCTATTTCCTTCCAGAAATATCACAGTTAAACTTTTGAAAGCGGCGAAAACTGTTCTAAACATTACCAAAGCCTCTTATTATCGAACTTCGAAAGAATGAATCTATTGCAGCCATGCCCGTAAAACCTCTCTCTGTATATACCGGAGTGCCAGAATAACACTGAACAAACTCTAAGGCGGGGTTCAGGGGATCTATTTGAGTATTTTCTTACAGGGAATGGATGACTGTAAACGTCTTATTGCCGAGCTAGAGACATTAAACTTTTTCAAAAGATGCGTCGGATTAGATGAAATTCCGCCGAACAAGTCGCCATCTTTTGTTTCAAGGCAATGGGAGAGATATGAAGAAAGAATAGCCGCCGCGTATCTTTAATTTTAAACAATGCAAACCATTCTTAAATTGAGTTAGTAACTTGTGCATATTTATTTAATTATACGGCACTACGAGAACAAAACAAAAACTGAAATAGTTCACAAGAGATTATAAAAGATTATCAAAATGCCGACCGTGACTTCGGTGTATCGTCGTAATGACCATCGAGTTTTTTCACAAATACATGACATATCACGAATAGCATCAAGTGCTACAAAGACTTCTGGCCATTTCTGGGCTGTTCACTATTCACAAGTGTCTGTTTTGGGGGAGGGAGATAGTTTAAAACCTTCATTGAAATATTTTCTGTAAGCCCATTTCTTCTTAGGGTCAATATCTTATTCCTTACTAAACTCTAAACATAAATTGTTATATTCAATTGAAATATAGACATTTTCTCTCATTCCAGCTGTATGATGACTTCTGGTTTAATGACTAACACATTCTGGGAAGAAAGCAACGTGCTCCTTAGCAGAAGTTTTGTCAATATTTTGGTGGTGATTAGGCTCTCCAGCCTAATTACTGTACTCCGCCAACAGAATTTTTAAGAACCCTGTCAAGTCGACCGTTGCTGATTTGAAATAATTGCAAGAAAAATGACTTGCATACTATAACATCTCTGTTGTTAGAATGCACTGTGAGGGCACATGTAGTTGATTTCGGTTTCGTATACGGTCTGTTTTATTAGGCCTTCCATCTCTACGGCGTGCTACCTCTTTCCTCTGGACAGAGCGTGCCAGAAAACCGTTTTGTGCATTCACCTTTCTCAAAGCAGTCATTCCGACATGCATGTTTAGAGAGATCTCTTCAACGTACCTTTCTGTCTTTGTTATGTAGGCCTTACCAAAATTTTGACAGCCTTGCGGACATTATCACTTGGCTGCCTTTTCCGTTTTCGACCTCTACCAGTGCCTAATGAGTCTATTTGATAAGCTTATAATGAAACTAAGGTTAAAAAAGACAATTACTTCGCTAGTGTTTATATTGTAATGCCATCATTACGTCTCATAAAATTGCCCAATTCATTCTATCAGGATCATCCATATCATCATCAGAGCTATGACCCTCTTCAACCACAGATCCAGAGTCTTCACAATATGCTGGAACATTACAGTTAATGTGCCCAAAAATCATCGAAGTTTTGATTTTTAACCTGACTTAGTTTAAAAATAAAAATAGAGTATATTATAGCATAAATACTTATGCACATTACACCCAGAACATTGAAATCCGTGACATCTACTTCACAATCATTTATTTAACATGACTAACTATGATATTACAAAATGCTTCCACTTCTTAGCAACAGATGGCAGGGAAAGATACATTTCTGGGCATTATATACATTTTTACTGATACATATGTTCATGAGTAGATGTGTTTACTTTTAAATGCACCAAAAGTGAACATGACCCACTCAAGGGTTCACATTTTCTGTCCCATGGCACCAAACTTCTGAACGACATTTCGCTGGCACATTTCTATTTACTGCGCATATGCTACTAAGAATTTGTGTAAAATAGCAAAATTAATTCGTAGCGTCAGTCTAAAAATGTACAAGTTTGCATTATTGCTGGGGTGGTTCTGAATATGCGACTGTTTTTCAGCTGTGTTGATAAACTCATTTATCTGATAAGTCCTTTGTTTCTGTTTTATAGCTGTTTGGTTAGGATATGAACATCCAAGACCATTAAATGCATTTTCTCATCTCTAATATCACCCTGTTCTTGCCCTTTATCTCGCTAACACCAAGCTTTCAAACACTTTTTTTATTTTATTTATTTACGGACGCTCTTTAACATCTGAGGTCATCAGCGTCCCATTCTATTCAGGGCGTGAAACGGCCGACAAATTTTGCTCGGAGACCTCTTCTTTCAGCCTTGAGGTTCTTTTATGTGTTGTAAATCTACGACACATGACCCTCGGCTTTACTTCTCTTCCGAAGGAAGCCATACTTAGAATTTTTACGCCCGAAAAAATCCATAGATCTTGGCAGGTTTTGAACTAGCGATTTACAGTTTAGAAGGCAAGTATGGTTACCAATACACCACCAGGACCAACACTTTAAAACACATTTGCAGTAATCTGTTGCAATTTATATGTAGTGTTTTGTAGCATAACGGAGTTTCTTACATTTTATTATCACAAAATGATATTAAATGTTTCTGTGAATATTTATATTGCTTATGTTACCTATGCAAATATTGCATAAAGTGGATATCTTGAAGGAAATCTTAACTAATATTGCATTACTGCTGTAAATAATGTACAATTCCTTTTTCCTGTCGTGTTTTCAGTGCTCTCAAAAGATAGTTTAAAGGTACAGAAAAGTTACTTCTGTAATAAGCATGTCAATACACATAGATTCAGATAAATCTACACCAAGTTCTATCAACACACTGTATAAGCGTTGTTGGAACAAATGGTGTCATGTGGCACAAGGACAAACCTGTTACGTAACCATTCTGTTCAGGCTTTTCAAATACATTCTGCCATTGGCTTTTTTAGTAATTAAAACATCAATGAATATTCATTATGTGTAGCTACAGTCACCTGTTAAAACATACATACGTACAAGTATCGTCACATTGCGCATTGCGAATGAGAAAACGCTACCGTCTGCGATTTTAAAAGCGGTTGTGATTATTGTGTTAATTACGTTTACAGCAACATGCTTCCTTTCAGAAGTGCCACACCTCAAACATTCAATGTAATTTCTAAGAGATGTATTACAAATGAATGGCGATGCTGTCGGCGACTGGAGAATGCATTACTGACAATTCTCAAAATATGAGGCTCCAAATTTTGGTTATATTTAAGTGATTACCACTGTGTACGAAAAGTTGAATATACCAAAATGAATTTACAAAACCTTTTTATAGATTCTCTGTGAATATTTGACGCGTTTAATTATTACTTGTTGTTTGTTCTCTTTCTCTAAGGCGATGAGATATTGATCCATGATGGGTATCGTTTAATCTTCTTGACAAAGTAACGCCTGAAAAAGATTTCCGAGAATACGCAATTTTCTGTGAACTATTTTAGTAATCATATCGACATTGTAGCAGTCCACGCGTGAATTGAAAATACAGATACAACTTCCAAATTTTGGATTTGATAAGTGTATTTTAGGTACAGAGATAAAACTCAGAAGGACAAATTAGATTCGAAACAATAGCTGGGAATCCAACAGAAACCTTCAGCTCATCATTCCGATGCTCGGCTAACAATCAGTTCTTCCCGGACAAAATCGGAATGTGATTCTACATAATGTTTGTCGTAAACTATAATTCTGTTTGTGTTAATGTTTATTTTAAAGTGATAAACATGGTCTTTTGTATACCTTCAAAATTAATATTTGAACCTGTTATCCTTTAAGCATTCTAGATACTTTTTAGACATTACATAAGTAATTTATTGTGGCATATGTACTGTTTCAGTCTTTGTTGAGCATTATTGCTGGGAATCGTCCATTGCTAGTGTGACAGATATTTCCGGAAACAAACGGTCCTTAGTGATTTGGAGTTCTCGCATTTATGTGAACCTGGGTAATGCGAAACAGGCTCCCAAGCAGGTCGGACCTATAGTTGCCACATCTTCTCTCAGAGTGACGTGAAAGTAATTTACATCAGGTATGTAGTATTTGTAGCTCTTTTTGGTAACCTGTGATAATGCAATTGCATTTACAATGTGATATAGTGAATTTCAAGTCATATTCCTAGCCAAGCGAGTGTGATGATGATCATTCTTTTTTTGTACGTCATACAACGCGACAATATTTTGTTTTTGAAATCTAGGCACGAATTTTTCCGTAAACAACCGTGCCACAGAAAGTGAAAGCTTTGTGTTTAAAATGGGCACAAGAAATGATTAATTAGTTTTAATACTAACGTAAGTGTAAATTGCGTGGCTATTCTGTTTTATTCGTAGCGTTGGAAACAGATGCAAGTGTTGTATTGATTCGGAATCCCAGTCCTTTTAATGTAAAAGAAGGTTTCCAATATAAATAACATTTTTTAAAATGTTCATTAATAAAACGACATCTAAAATGATAAAGACACTTCTTAAAATTCACGATAAAAATGAGTAATGTTTACAGCAGAGCATACTTTTATATGAATTTCTTTTTAAACAAATTCTCTCACTTTTCTCTGTTCTCTTACAGCTAATAATATATTCGTGAATATAATACGGTTTCAATTTTATTGCACACAAATACGCGAAAATTTATTATAAAAACTGACAGGCGTTAAACGGGAAACGTATCATATTATAGAAATGTCCCTCAAATTAATTTAATTTTTATTATTAATTGATTGCTTGCTTTTGTTACACTTTATTTTTTAAATAAGATAAATTTTGGAAATAGGAACACATTTGATTCAAAGCAAATATATATGCCAGCACCTTGAGAATTAGTGCCAGAGTGGTGACAAGAAAAAATAAGAAATAAAGAAAGAAAATGTGATAATGCCATTCACATTAATTTTTGTTAGCAGTGACAGGTACAAACAACCATTATTTTCTTAAACATGTTCATGTTTCCGTCACGTTTTTAACAAGAAGCACAGCGATCAAAAAGTTTAGAACAGTTTCCAGGTTCTATGTCCGTGCTGACAAATGATGTATGAAACTACATGCTTTAAATTGGTTAATTAAAGTTCCTGCCTTCGTCTATACTGCAATGAGGAGTACTGATCGGGTCGACATTCTGAATGATAAATGAGTTTGAACTCTGAACTATGTGATGGTTGTTTATACAAGCACCAGCTTAAGTGCAATAACGCACATTCCTTAGTTACATGAGGAAATAAAAATACTGAAGTACTTATACAACACACTGAACAGAATGACTTTGGGAGGTGCATGCACTTGGAAAAGGGCAGTAACAACAAGCGTTTTCCCCATTTTTAAAAGCTGAAGAGCATAGGGTGTTAACAAACAAGAAAGTATGGCAGCTTTGAAGAAAACCGTCCATCAGCATTTTATAAAGAGATGAATTGCGGTACATGTTTCCACCACAAACTAATTCATACATGAACCTACCGAGAAACACAATCCATGCAATTATCAATGAAGCACTTAATGACTGAATGGTTTTAGTAAGAATTAAATGAAACTATTATCCTATGCAATTCATTATTACAAAACATGACACAGTAAATGCTTGTAGTAATTTTAAGAGCAAAAAACTGTTTGATTATAATATATTAAGAGATTACGTAGAGACATAATGAAGTTATTCCACGATACAATAAGATGGAGATTCTTAAACACTTTCGTTGTAAAACATATGTGCATTAGGTATTTGTATTCCTATTAAAACCGCCACGGGTAACCGAGGTCGTTAAGACGCGGACTCGTGAGCGGGAGGTCTGGGGTTTGAATCCCGCCAGTACCGCCCTACCTGACTGAGGTTTTTACCAGGTTTTTATCAGTCCTCATAACTGGCAAATGCCGGGGAGATACCCTAAACTTAGGCCTGGAATGTTTCCTTCCTTAAAAATAAATCCTTTCCCAATATATCATTTCATCTCATGTATCATCAATGTTCACCGCCTGTGGTGCCTTAGTAGGAAAAACGGGCGTTAAACACTATTAAAAAACAACAACAAAAAAGACATATTCGCATCCCTCTCTAGTAGTGAATGATGAGTTGGCAACAGCAGCTGTTATTGTTCTCATAGTACGAATTAAAGAATATCATAAATATTTTATTTATCTCTTCAAAGTACACAAACAATAAGAATTATGTTCTCAGACTCGCTTGTGTGCGCAAAAGCATAAAGTGCAACTCTAGCGGCATATACGAATGGTTCGTTTATCAGGATGAAAAAAAAAAAAAATTCAAAATTTATTACAATATAATATAAAATTACAATATGCTAATATTAGACCATAACTAAAACTTTCCAATTCTAATGTACATTTTCTCACATGCCAGATGAAAATAAACACTTCCCTCAGAACGTAATACTCCATAATCCCCCACTTGGAACCGTCAAATTGGGTTAACACGTTTATGTATGTAGGGCAGAAAAATCTGTTAAATGGTAAATCTTGAAATTAAGTCAAAAAGCAGCAATTTATAGATTTTATTTGTCTCCACATAAAATATATTCATAACATCAAATATTTCATTTCGATATTACCGACGTGGGTGGCCAAGGTTGCGTTATAAAATGTAATGGACTTCCTTTGTGTATTTCATAGTCTGAAACATTGTCTCATATCTTACGTTTAATTTCTTTTTCCCAAAGTAAAGTTTTACAAGACCCAGATATAGGTTCAACCTTTTGAACGATAATGTAAATGGGGAGTTATCCTGATATCTCGATCAATTTTATCTATGTGCATAAGAAATTCAAAGTACATGTTCATGAGCCTCTCACAGATGTTTTGGAACGTCAACAAAGATGTGTTGTCCTTGTATTCTACAAATGAGAATCGCTGTTACAGTTTTGCATCAATGCATCATGAGTATCGATAAATATAAAATTAAGAATATTAAGGGGAAAAATAATCACATAACTTTTGCGTAAAATTCGGTATTTTGATTCCATACTATTCTGGGGAGTAAATTCTACATACATTGGGAAAATGGCTAGTGTCCGTTTAAAAATCTGCCCCCTAAAAAATATACAAGAGAAAAACAATCAAAATGCATATATATTTCAAATTAGTAACATCTTGTGAGTTGTTAGAAAAAGCAGAAAAATTCTGAATTGTTAGCACACTGCTTATATGTTTAATTCTTTATTTCATATTTAAATACTCCATTGTTGTTGTTTTGAAATATAAGTGCATGGCTATAAACTTAGGAAATATGGCAATTCTAGTGATGAAAACATGCGTGACAGTTCTCATAGTAGAACTAAGAAAAAACCAAAAGAAAATCCACTTAACTCATGACAATAAACGTATTAGCGCTATGAACCAAGTGTCTGGTGAATATTGTGAATGCAGCAAACTATGATTCAAGGCAATTGTTAAACAGGATGTGATGTCTTAATTCGAAACTTTAATTTGCTTGGTGACAAAAAGTGTCCCTTCATTTGTGTTTCTTAATATCAGTTCTGCCGGTGAAACAAGGACGAACAAGGAAACCATGAAGACAGCAATCTCTAAAACCACTCTTATTGGTATCACATATGTCTTTAGGGGGAAGAAACACAGTTTGCTATAATTTTTTATAAATCTAAATGTTAGAATAAATCAAAATATGATTACAACTAAGAAAGCACAACACTAATGCTACTATATTTTATGCAGGTACACGTACAAATGGGCCTATGAGGGGAAAAAAAAGGTAATAGATCATATCAGTTACATTCAAAGATGGCCTTCTCACTATAACCTGCATGAATCTTCCAAAATGTTTCTTTCAAAGAATTGATATAAAGAATTACATCAAAGATACACATACCAAATCCCAGAACAAGTTTAATATTGCATTTGAATAATCCAGATCCACTACTCCCTCTAACTATGATGAATTCAAAGAAAATAAACAGCCTTTTCTTGAACGTAGGTCCTGGTGATCTAATAGTAACCATGCTTGCCCCAAGATCGCGGGTGCAGTCCTGGCCAGGATCGATGGCTTTTTTTCGGGGTAAACATCCTAAGTATGTCTTCTTCAAAGGGGAAATAAAGCCATGGGCCCCGTGTGGTACATTTGGGGCACGATAAAGAACCTCAAGCCTGAAATAAGAGGCCTCTGAGCAAAATTTGTCGGCCGTTTTACGCTCTGAATTGAATGGGACGCTGATGACCTGAGATGTTAAAGAGTTAAATAAAAAACCTCTTCTTGAAAAAAAAAAACTTAATGAAAGTACCACAGCTGAAGAAGCAGATAAAGAATTAAAAGACAAGAGACTGTGAACGTATTACATATGAAAAAAAAATTAATAAATATTTTACAAATGAAATCACAGTGTGGAAGTTAAAGCAGGAGGAAGTCGGAAACATGGCGCATTATGTACAGCTTTTATGAAAAACCTTTTAGAGCAGAATAGCAGTGTCTATAAGCGGAAACTGCCCTTTTACGTGTTCATTGTGCATGATCTCTAATCAGGCGGAGTCTATCACTCTTGTAATAGAGAATATCAAAGAAAGGAGGAGACAATATTGCATCTTAATTCTCAGTCCGACATTTGCAAAATTGTTGTGGTTCATATACTGATCAGAATAAAAATTATATCACTACCGTATTATATTTATTCATGCAATGGTCCATAAAAACAGAAGCTTTGACTCAGTAAAGCTAACTTTTCATTTAGGGAACCTAGTTACATGGAAATACAACAAGGATATGAGCTAATAAACCAAAAGGCCCATGTAGAATGGAATGAGCACGAGATTCTCAATGTTCTCAGAATATTTTCAAGTCATACAGAAAAAAAGATGAGATATAAGAGAATTGGTAGCAGGCAGAAGCTCTTAGAGAACTATCATCAATCGAATAGTTCCTGGGAATCGTTTATCATTATTGAAAAAGGTTCTGGTACAGAGACTGGAGTTGACCCAGATCTTATTTTCACTGTCCAAAACAAAGTAATTTCTGAAACGATTCTGTTCAGATAATTTTCAGAAATACCTGTTGGCAACAATTAGCAATGCTAATATAAATTAGTGTTTTAATCTTCACAAATTATGATCGGTTATTTATTTTTTAAACAAATAATAAATTGTGCTTATAACTTTGACTTGGTCTTTGTATAACGTGCAAGTGAAATGAACTTGTTTGTTTTTATGTTAAAGCAAATGTTTACTTAAGCCTCAAATTATAAAGCTATGTAACACGTCTTGTCAATTTCATAGTAGTGCATGTTAGAAAAACACTTTAAGAACGTAACATAGAAGTAATATACCTGTATGTTTTATGATTTATTGTTTTAGAATATTTTTAAACTCAAAAGTGGGCTTTGATTCTTTCCCGGTGCTCTTCAATGTATTGATTTTAAGGGTTTACAGGCCTGTATACAAACTTAAAATGTTCTGTTTTTTTTTTTTTTCAGCTTCGTTTCGGATTTCTACCGCGAGAACACAGCAGTTAATACTTAGTAAAGATGGCGACAGGCGCTGAGAAAACATGCTGTTCATTCACATCAGTCTGTCATATCAGTGCAACCACACTTCAGAACAAAGTTTAAAACAGGTGCACCAACTGTCAATTCCATTCGGCAATGGCGTGCACAGTTTACAACTTCAGAATGTCTCTGTAAGGGGAAATCAGAGGTATATAGGGACTGATAAAATTATTGAGTGCGGGCGAGTTTTACAAGTAGCCCCACAGAGGTGGACGTACAGAGCAAGCAGAGAGTTGTTCATAGGTTTATTTATAGAGCTCTTTAACATCTCAGGTCATCAGTGTCCCATTCAATTCAGGGCGTGAAACAGCCGATAAATTTTGCTCAGGGGCCTCTTCTTTCTGGCTTGAGGTTCTTTCTCTAGCCGTAAATGTACGACACGGGACCATGGCCTCAATGTCCGGAAAGTGTTGTTGGTTTGATTTATTTACGGACGCTCTTTAACATCTCAGGTCGTCAGAGTCCCATTCAATTCAAGGTGTGAAACAGCCGACAAATTTTGCTCAGGGACCTCTTTTTTCTGTCTTGAGGTTCTTTTTCGTGGCGTAAATGTACGAACGCGAGACCCATGGCTTTACTTCCCTTCCGAAGGAAGCCATACTTAAGTTTTACGCCCGAAAAAAATCCATCAATCTTGGCCGGGTTTGAACCCGCAATCTTGGGTTTAGAAGGCAAGTATGGTTACCATTAAACCACCAGGACCGACACAAGCAGAGAGCTGAACATTCTACAAGCGACCGTTTGGAAGGCATTAGAGAGTGTCATGACGTGATTTTGTTATGTAAACCACAAAATCACGCGACTGAAAACCGTAACACAGAATAACGGTATTTACCATTAAAGAGTTTTGCCCATTCAGACTATACGTTAACATAAAAAATGGAAGATTAGTTTCAACTCGCCGCATTGAGGACGATTTACTTGAGAATGTACTTTTATTCCATAAGAAAAATAGTATTTGAAGACGTAATAATATAACAAAAATAATCATGACCGGTTTAATTAATTTGTTGTAACTGTTATTAAATAAAATGTACACGTGTATTCTCAGATAAACGTGAACGATGATAATGTTCTATTTTTTTATTTTTAGGCATTATGTGTTTATTATTCTTCAAAACAGTACTCTAGGCCTAATTTTTTATAGCGGTTAGCAGTGCATCACTTCTGCATAATACATTTGCCGGTTTATCGTATAGGCACAGATGTAGAAAATGGAGGAATTATTACTATAAATGACATGCAGCATTTGGAGGCATTGGACTTGAGTTGTTGGAGAATATGATATTGCATAATATTCATGGAAAAAGAAATATCCAACAAAGAGGCATGTTTAATTCAATTAACCGATGAGGAATGCTGAATCTATTTCCGATTTGAGAAAATATATGTATAATGTCTAGCAGATGCCTTATATATACCTCCAAGAGTTATAACAGATCAATTTTTTTTTTTAATGATTTATTTATGGACGCTCTTTAACAGCTCAGGTCATCAGCGTCCCATTCAAATCAGGGCGTGAAACGGCCGACAAATTTTGCTCAGAGGCCTCTCTTTCAGACTTGAGGTCCCTTTTCGTGCCGTAAATGTACGACACGGGACCCACGGCTTTACTTCCCTTCCGAAGGAAGCCATATTTAGGATTTTTACGCCCCGAAAAAATCCATCGGTCCTGGCCCCGCGATCTTGGGTTTAGGAGGTAAGTATGGTAACCACTACACCACCAGGACCGACAAGAGATCAATGATATTCTGTTACAGGCAACCCTGAATTTAAATTAGCTGTATCTGCTTTCCTCCAGTTTTTCAATAGACCATCCATATGCTCTTTTATTACACACAAAGAAAACTTTTTTCCCTATTGCTATCACCGATTTCTCGTGCATTTCTTTCCATAAATTCGTATCATATACGGATTAGAGACAATAACCTCTCGTAGGAAAGTAAGACTTTTTTATGTTGAATTGAAGTTTTTGGTACACATGCTGAGGTCTTTCCTGCTTTTCAGCATTCATTTTTTCTTACCATAAAGGCTACGTTAAACTTGTGTATGTCCTGTCCTCTTATCGGATTTCTCGTTGTGAGATACTAACGCATGCGCAGAATACAGACCACGTGTCTGTCGTTTACGGTAACTCAAAGTAGGCTGGGCAAAAACTGTGTATTAACGAAAACAGTTGCAACAGAAGCTTTACCAGTTCTGACGCGCAATGACAAAATGCGACGCTTTGAGTTTTTTCTGCACGGTTGCAACTACTTACGGAACAGGATGGGTTTGGTGAGAGACTTGTCTTCAGTGATGAAGTGAATGGCAAAGTGAACAGACACACTGTGCGAATCTGGAGCACAGAAAATCCTCGCGATATCGAACCTTGCCAAAAGTTGTGTTCTGTGCAGTCTCACAGTTTAAAGTGCATGTTCCCTTTTTCTTCTACGAAGAGACCATTACAGAACATGAGTATCTGGACATGCTGAAAAACTGGCTCATCCGTAGTTGGAGATTGAGAGTGAGAATTTGATCTACCAACAGGATGGTGTTCCACCCCACTTTCATCAAAATGTTCGCAAACTTTTAAACGGGAGATTGAGAAACCGATGGATCGATCGTGGTGGGGGTGATAATCGGTAATTCCTGTCATGGCGTCCACCTCCCCTAGCCTAACGCTATGCTATGCTGTGTTTTTATGTAGAGCTATGTCAAATATTCAGTATTTATGCCTCCTACTAGAACTGTGAACTGTAACAGCAATGCCTTTGAACAGATTGATAGAAACACGAGTGTGGGAAGAACTTGATTATAGACTTGATATCTGCAGAATCAGCGGGCAGAGGGCACACATAAAACACGTTTAATATGTAAAAAAGCTTTTTGAGATTTTCTATAGACCAGTAAAGTCTGAAGTAATAAATAGTTACAGTAATTTATGAAACCGCTTCAAACATTTATAATGACCCTGTTTATTTCAGTTAGTAGCAACGCCAGTAGTAGGGAAATGACTAGCTTGTCGGTTAGTTAGTCTTATGGAAGTGTTATGATGCGTTCATTCCTTGCTCTTTATTTATTGTTATAGCCATAAAGCTGGTGCTGAGGTTAATAGAAAGGAATTTATAGCGCATTAACTGACCAGTATCATAAATAATGGCAAAGAACAAAAGCACATAAATGAAGGCTTCAGAGAGCAAGTTCATCGAGTCCAACACTTTTTATGTTTAATTATTTTGCAGAAATATTCATGTAAACTGCGCAGCTACTGCCGACCAGGTCAATACTTGTTAAAGCTTGCAGTGAACTAGCAATTATTTTCAGATATTGGATTCGATTATTAAGAAAAGGAGGAGGACCACACTTCAACCTTGCTCAAGTGCTGACCTCTTGTGCCTGCGTTCCCAGTAGGGACACGTCCGGGAGAAAGGGTTGAGGTGAGCGCGACACCGTGGACGGAAAAGGAATCCTTAACATTGCTTCTCCGACGCCGGCGGAGCCCACCCTCCGAGGAGTTCGAACCCCTCAGAAGTGCCACTTCCATATGGGGCGGAAACTTTTTCAGAGCGCAAACAATCGTCACACTACACCAGCTTCCTTGGCCTGTAACAGAACCTACGGAATGAATTGGTCTGAAACGAGAGAGTGGAAAATTCGTGAAAAGTAAATTTGCATCCCAGCATTCGCCTAAGTAACTAAGACAAAAAAAGGGTGGGGGTAGGGGTGGCCGGCCCCAAGAGACTTGAACTTAATACAAGTCTCAAGCGTTACTGCTCGAGTCATCCCTCCGATATCCTTCAGAAAATTGTTCTTCTATTTATCAGGTACTAATTTTTAATGTACGTTTTAGTTATAATCTGGCTTTTGATTTAAACTGAAAACATATCCATACTTTAACTATCTCGGTATATGTGGCACATGAAAACACAATTTAGTATTATTTGACATCTCATAAAAGTGCAAATTCTGCATTCAGGTTCGTGCAGAGGACAAATGGTTTAATGCTTATAAAGTTGTTACAAGAAGTTGACATTTTAGCAAAAATTATGGTAAAATGTTTTTTAAGCCCATGAAATTGTTACAAGAAGCTGACATTTTAGTAAAAATTACGGTAAAAATGTTTTTAATACTTGTAAAGTTGTTATAAGAAGTTGACATTTAAGCAAAAGTTACCTTAAAAATATTTTTTAAGCCTATAAAGTTGTTACAAGAAGCTGACATTTTAGTAAAAATTACGGTAAAAATGTTTTTAATACTTGTAAAGTTGTTATAAGAAGTTGACATTTAAGCAAAAGTTACCTTAAAAATATTTTTTTAAGCCTATAAAGTTGTTACAAGAAGCTGACATTTTAGTAAAAATTACGATAAAAATGTTTTTAATACTTGTAAAGTTGTTATAAGAAGTTGACATTTAAGCAAAAGTTACGGTAAAAATATTTTTTTAAGCCTATAAAGTTGTTACAAGAAGCTGACATTTTAGTAAAAATTACGGTAAAAATGTTTTTAATACTTGTAAAGTTGTTATAAGAAGTTGACATTTAAGCAAAAGTTACGGTAAAAATATTTTTTTTAAACCTATAAAGTTGTTACAAGAAGCTGACATTTTAGTAAAAATTATGGTATAAATGTTTTTTAATACTTATACAGTTGTTACAAGAAGCTACCATTTTAGTAAAAATTATAGAAAAATGTTTTTAATGCCTATAAAGTTGTTACAAGAAGTTGACATTTTAGTAAAAGTTATGGATAAAATGTTCATGTGCTCTAGACACTGACCTATATACTTTTAAACGATTCATATAAAACTATATTCCTGCTAGATAAATTATTCATGATGATTACGGAAGTTATTTGCATTACATACACATTTCGAATGATAGCAAACGCGAAATGTTGATGAAAATTAAACTTATAAATTCAATTTACAAATATTGCTTATAAACGCCATGTGCATTATGAGGATGATCCATAAAGTGTCGGTCCTAGTGGTAATCATACGTTCTTCATAGAACCAAGGTCACAGGTTCAAACCGCACCAGGATCGATTGACTTTTAGGAAATAAACATCCAAAGTGTGGTTTCCTTCGGGAAGAAGTAAAGCTGTAAGTGCCGTGTGGTAGATTTATGGCACGTAAAAGAGCCTCAAGTATTTCTGAATAAAGTTAAGCGGCCGTTTCACACCCTAAATTGAACGGTACGCTAGAGATATTACAGAGCGTTCTTAAATAAACCAAATAAATAAATAAATCTGAAAATTTTCTTGAAAATATTTATTTTCGCTCCAAAACTTCTATTTTATTTTTTCTTAGTCCGGTACCATGATACCTTATCTGTCTTGTTTACTTAGAATTTCATTTCATCAACTCTTTGAAATCGCCGGACGTGAAATGATTCTAGAGTTGCAGGTTGTGCCGTTTTTGCGAGCATTTTCTTTTTACCCGAAACCTTCCTCCTCTCCGCTTCCTGTTTACCTGACCGCAGCAGAATGATATGACGTAACCGTTCTGACAGAAAAGTAAGCTCTGGCTTTTCTTCCACAAGGAAAGTCTTATCCGGAGCAACTTGGGTTACATTTCTTTTCGCCCTTCTCTTTAAAATTGTTAGGCCCGGAGACTTCTCCGACTTGTGACCCAGGCACAATACATCTAAAAGTTTTATTGTAATGTAGTAAAATGCATGTGACTATATTGGCGTAAAGTTGCCTTTTGTAATGCTCTAGAGTAGGGAGCTTGGATTTGCAAGCCAATAAATAAAAGTTAATTGTAATTTTGTGCAGCATTCAAACTCTTTTATCTGTTGTTTAAGAGAGGGATTTTTAATAAATACTTGTGCCCATGCACAGTTGTAAGAATATTTATTCTATTGTTTTTTAATTTGGGTATTATTATTAAAGCTGGTAGCAGTTTGCAATAGATGTATTGATTTACAATTTGTTTAGCTCTGCCATTTTCGAGATTAAATTTATTCGATGCGTGTATTATATGCGCAAATATTATTTTTAATAAATTGTGTTAGAATTATAAAGCTACTCTTCTCCCGTAATGTAAAATTTACTTTCTGTGCCCATTATCTGAAGGGTTTCCTTCCAGTGTACTTACAACTAGCATTAAGGAGTGGATATCGAATTTAAAAGGTCATAAAACGGGTTAAAACGGTCATACGTAATAAGTAAATATGTAAATTACTAAATACAGGTAATGGAAAAAAATGCCTAATTGATCTTTCTGAGCAGATCTTGATTCCTTTGAGTTGCGCTGCCACACAGGAGCAGAATCGTGCGAAACAAAAGTCCAGGGCATTTGCGTTTGATTACAGCTCAAAGTTGCGTCAAACCTTACAGTATCTCTAGGCGTTTATTTTGATCCTGCAGGCAACAGTACCCGAATACCGCCGCGATAACTTTTTTTGCAGAATGAGCGACCTTGTCGTTTTGGGAGCCAGATTTTTCCGAACCGTATTTTTCCGTTTTGTCTGGAGGTTTTAATGATGCAGTTACCTTTCATTGCACAAAATGAGAGGCTCTCTTTCATGCATTAAAACAAACGGTATGAATTTATTGCGTATGAGCATCAGTGAGCAAATGTATCTTGCGTAGACTTTTGATATTGGTCTGACAACAAGTTTCCGATGGACGAGAATCTAGTTTCAATCCCAGCACAAGAACCAACAGATTTCATCAGCAGTGACATGAAAACCTTTTCAACAACACTGCATTCGTAGGTATTATTGGAAATCGGTGTAGTAGGCATGCCGCTGAGCTCTTTATCATGCACATTTGGATGCTGTTAAACAGAGGTTAGTTCATATGGACATGCACAGCAGTTTGCTTGTTTGTTTGTCTAAAACTATGATGGAAAGTAATTCACAAACGGACATATTTTTAGTAACCCTTCCATGAGAGTTACCGTCAAGGGAGTAGTCTCAGACGCACAAAACCGCTTGAGTGCTGACAAGAGCCGTTGATTTAACTGCTGTATATTGACTTTCGGAGATAAAAAAGATAAATTTATTTTGATAGCTCTTGTGTGAGTTAAAGTTGTATAAAAATATTTACACTTCTAAACTAATTTAAATGGGTAGAATGGAAGTGAGAAATTCTTAGCTTTTGTATACTTTTTCTGAGTCTTCATGGTCATCAGATACTCGTTTCAGAAGCATCGATCATCTTTTTACACCGATTTAATGCTTTTGGTGCAAATTTTTATCCATCTTGTCACTTACATCTCAATTTTTTTTGATTTGAAAACAATATTGCAACGATATTGATAACCTATTTTTAAATACACCCAGGAACTGTTGTACTTCTTGTTTTTATTTAAGAGATTTTGATTTGTCAAAGAGTTTAAATACCAATATTCTTTCCTATGTTTTTGCCGCTGAGACAATACCTTTTCAACTCAAAGGGATCCTTTCCGAATTTGTCATCCTGATCTTTTAACTTAGTTTTACATGGAGGAGTGGAAGGCACTTTTTGAGTCAACCGATGGGATGTGCTGGACATTTTCTTTTCCTGAAATTGACCTTAATTGCTCCTTGGTTTCCAAGCTCTACTATATATCGACCATTCCACAGGTACAAGAAGCAGTACCCCCTCCCATAAACATATTGAACCCTCCTGATACAAATTGTTGAACTGCCTCTAAACTTTTTTAAATTTTCTTTCAAACGAGCATACATTCTATGTATATGGCAGATTTTTAAATACTTATCATGCAAAAAAAAAAAAAAAATCGTTAGACATCTTTCAATCTGATACACTATATCATTGTTTTAGTTTCTCAAAGAGACCATCCACATTATTACAGAACATCTCTTGATCTTCTAACCCAAGGTGGGGGGAGGACATAGGTTGTACTTAATGCTCTGTAATGGCATCCTCCTCAGGTAGTATTTTCTCCTTTAGATTAGGGGCCATAAGCTCTGTTTATCTTTTGAGAGTGAAATTAAATTGATTGCGTACATTTCTAAAACGTATTCGGTTTAAAAGAACACACTAACTTCCCAAAACCGCCATCATTTCGTGAAATATTTACATCTCACTCTCGGGAAAATGTGCAACTGGAATCCTCAATAGGGGTACTTTTATCTTTATATACCTTCTTTGCCTTAATACTGACACACACACACACACACACACACACACACACACACACACACACACACACACACACACACACACACACACACACACACACACAAAAAAGCAGCCATTATGGTTTTTCAGTTCCTTCCAAGCCAATGGAATCGCAAATGGCATCCACCTTTTCTCTTTGCTTATTTCCCTTTCATTATTCTTTTTTTATGTTTCCAATCTTTTAATTCTGTCGAAAAAAGTGCATACGCGTATTGCTTTTATCTGATCATTAGGCGAATGGTGCAATATCTGATGTCGAGCAGTGAACGAAGCTACAGTTGTTGGGATGATTAAGGCATTCTCCATACAGATCCTTCCTTGCATGAATGCAGTAAGTCAGGAAACTCAGCTCAGTAAATATAATATAATTTTTTAAAAGGGTGCGATGGAAACGTTACCGTAAACGTAATTATTTAGTAACCTGATAAGCACTTTGGTAACTCCATTAAGAAAAGATTACATAACATATGTACTTGCTGTAATTTACACATATACGAGTTTAGGGGCTAAGCTCGATAATAAAATTGAAAATAAAATAATTAATATTACAAGGTACTAGCCTAACATTTGTAAATAAAAAAATCCTAAAATTCTGTACATTAAAACACAAAAGCTGAAATTGAATTGAAATTTACAATATATATTACAGTTTTCCGATGCCTTGGTCAGAGGGCATGGGAGCAAGTAACGACCCAAAAATATAGAAGTAGTGTCCAAAAATAATCTAACACTAAAAAAGCGCTACTTATTCTAAAACAAAAAGTACACGCCAAACGGGTGGAGGGTAAAGTTGTGACACAAGGCATTTCCACAATATTCGATGCTAATTGAAGTCAATGAAGAAAGGACACATGGAGCAGGTTGCAATATAGGTACAGAAGGAAAAGTATTTGGCACAAAAGCAAATACATATGTATGCACCAATGACACAAGAATGACCGTTAATTTTTTAGGATTTACTATTTCTATTTGAACTTATCTTTTATACCGATTATAATACATACACATCTACGTCCAGCCAAAATGATTTTTACCTCAATATTACATTTATTTTAACTACTATTAACTTGAATGGCTAAAACATTTACAATAATTTATATTTAACTCTTGTCCACTAATAATTATAGAGATATAACAAGTGAGGG